>CM050412.1:35447235-35707235 GCA_027564155.1 Gymnocypris eckloni scoliostomus | reverse complement strand
CGATAGAGTCAGTTAATGGTCAACGCTTCCCTACAGAATAACATCAAATACACTTATTTGGTTCGTTCCCTGAGAGAAGTTCATCCTGAGAAGAATTGTGGGTAGAAATGTACAAAAATACACTGTATAAATCTGGATGAGGTTTGGGATCTGAGTCTGTGCTATGGATGTCTGTCATTTGGTCGGTTTCTTTCTCTCAGATTGTTTTTCTTCGTCTGTGCACTTGATTAAATATGATGCGCGCACACACACACACACACACATTCACGTCTAATGCCTTCAAACACACACACACACACACACACACACACACACACACACGTCTAATGCCTTCAAACACAGCCAGTGTTTGGTATAAAGGTCTATACCAAAACACACAGTTAGTTTACGCTCTCCGATGGAACCGTCTGATTTGTCGACACACAGGAAAGTCATGTGAGCTCGCTTTGAATCTAACACATTCAGTGTGGTCAGAGAGACGTCGTCTTGTCTTTAAGGACCTCAAGTGGAGGATGAGCGCCAGTTCAAGTCATAATGTGAGGCAGCACTCGTGTCTCTTTTCAGAAATCTCTGCTTTAGCACACACACACACACACACACACACACACACACACACACACACACACACACATCTCTGCTCAACGTGATGAGATACAGAAACTTAAGACCGTTCAAAGTCATTTTTGATTGGCTCCTCGATAAATCTCACAGAAACATGCAAATGTCATATTTTACTCTACAGAGACAAAAGAAGAATTAAGATTTTATGTGATGAAAAATAGGCATATTCGTTACTCTGATTAAAAAAATATTATAATATTTTGTTATTGTTCTCATGTATTCACATCACTGTAATTCATTGTTTACTGCAAAATACTGCAATACAATTATTTGATTTAAATCAGCAACACATGAAGTATAAACACTTTAGAAATATTAAATATTTAGATTTTTATATTATTTATTATTAAGTATAATTAAAAAAATTCTCATATTACAGTAATGAGAATGAGATTTTGTGACATTAAAGTGAGGAGAAGTGCTTAATTACAAATAAAATAATGCTTTAAGTTTTTTAAATATAATTAAAAATCAATTAATCATTTGTATCTTTTGAGGTAAAATATGACTGCCATGTTTCATGAGATTCACCCTCATTCCCTCCAGATCAGGAGAAAACGAGACACGTCGAGGAGGTGAAATGCTGTAACACTATAAACCCGTGTGTTACTGGAAATCTTCTCATGGATTTCTAAAGTTCATCAGTATTTAAGGTCCACAGAATGAAAAGGGTCTGAAATTATTGCTGGCTGTCACTTCACTGGAGCTTTCAATGACTTTGAGACATTAAACAGCAAACCTCCACAGCATGGCATTCTGGGTAAACAATGCTTACTTTGTTCAAGTGCACTTTTGTTCAGTTTTCACTGTTGAATGGATGATTGTAGCAGATTTGCTTTTAACTTTCACATCTCTGCCAGCAGCTTTAAATGATCGGATCTATCTAAGGCTTCAGTTCATCTACATTCATACATTCATTAGCTGAATGGGAGAAAAAGCGAGCAATGTGATTTCTTTAGTTGTTTTTTTACTGGACCCTGTGACAAAAAAAAATTAGTATGCAACATATGCATAAGGGCATGACAACTTGTTAAGGAGTACATTAGCATGGACACAAGACTATGATTTTGAGTTGATGAAGCTTAATGGTCAGCTTCATAAAGACAATAATTGACTATTATTTTAAAAAGGCCAACTGAACGGGTTTTTAGTCAATATTCTACAAGTCTTTGACAAATAAAATATTAAGGCAAAATTAAAAAGATCAAAAATACACATGAGTCATCTGCTGAATTTCTGTGGAGTTGTTGGTATAATGCTGTGTTTACATCATGTCGGAGTTACCGTAATGACAAGCGGGAGATTCAACTGTTCAAGCTCTGAGTATAGCGCATGCGTACAGACAAAACACGTAGCACGATAAAAACGTTTTTTTGTATTCCTTTAAACTTACACAATCGCTGTCATTGTTGTTACTGTCTCCAGTAGTTTTCTATTCTGTCTCATTCATTTCTTTTTTTGACTGTGACACTGTGGCCTGTACCACGAAGCGAGATGAACAAACTCAGAGTTTCAGAGCAGGTTTAGAGTTGACAAAACCAAACAATTCCAGCCTGGTTTAGATCAGGATCAGCTGGCTCACAAAGCTCGATATAAATGTTCTCGATCAACTAGACAAGTGATGGGTCGTTCTTGAACGATTCGTTCATTTTGAACGTGACTCGGGAAGAACGAGTCGTATCGGGGAGTGATTCGTTCAGCCGCGCATGCGCAACATCGTATAGGTTCTGCACTGAATTAGTTCACCTGTTTTGAGTCTTCGGGTTCGAGTCGTTCGTTCATCCCGTGACAGCCCCATAAGCTAAACCTGCATAGTCTGAGGGAAAAAGACTTAATAATATAATAATAATAATATATTTACGGTAGGAAATTTACTAAATATCTTAATGGAACATGATCTTTACTTAATATCCTAATGATTTTTGGCATAAAAGATAAATGGATCATTTTGACCGGTTTCACAGACAGGTCTTAGTCTATGCCAGGATTAGGCCATAGTTCAATTAGGACATTTATGTAATTTCTATTAACATGCCTTAGAAAAAACATTACTGGTGTGCATCTCGAGACAAAATAAAGGCACTGATATATTTCAAGATCAGTCAGTGCAAGTTTCTTTCAGTCAAAACAGCTCAGACTTGCACTTTAGTCTGGGACTAGGCTTAAACCTTGTCTGTGAAACAATGTACTGTTGGCTATTGCTACAAATATACCCCAGCGACTTAAGACTGGTTTTGTGCTCCAGGGTCACATATTTAATATTGCTTTACACTGACTTTAATGAAATTTGTCACGTGAACTGTGCACATACTTTAATGATTTAAGAAATGTTTTGTTTCTTAAGCATACTTCGTTTTACGTGTATGATAGAGTATGCATAGTGTGTTGACGTAAATGTCATCATCAGCACACTACACGCATACTGTACTGTACGCCACTTTTCTAACCACATGTATGCTCTGCTCGTGCATTTTTCCCTATCAATATTCCTTAGTCAGGTTAGATGCTATATTTTAACTGGATTAAAATGAGGTTGTGCTGGATAGACTACAGTCTTTACAGTCTAGTGCGTATACTGATATAAAGGTACCTGATCGTGGCATTTTCAAAATGCACTTCTTTCAAAACTGTTTAATGGCGTTTTTGTCTCCTGAAAGTTTCTATGGAAAGATGTTTTGTCAGCTGAACAATTGGCATTTTGTTAAACTACAGTAGTCCTACAATGCACTGAACGCACTGTACTTCAATCCCTCACCTCCTCGTTTTCATTCCTGTCCGAAATTAAACTAACCTGATCTAAGGTCTATTAGTTGTTCCGGAGGAAACAGAACAACAAATTACTGAAGAACAAAACAACAGATGGCTGCGTTGATGATCGGTTGCCTCAATGGATCATATGCAGCTGTTGTTGTTGATGATAGCAAAATGCTTCCATTACAGTAATTCACCAACATACACTCTTCAAACAGTTCCGAGGACAACGAAATCACTTTTTGCTCTTTTTACATGATATCACAACGAGAGAAAATAAGGCTTTTCTGAAGCTCGAAGTTTCCTATTTGTAATTCAGCGTATGACACACTTGAACAGCTTTTCTGACGACGGAATCTCAACATTATGAAAGATTATTTCTGCCGCAGAATAACAAAATAAAAGTAATTGCAACTGTTTCTCATACAATTCTGACTTTTCCCCTGACATCCGAGAATAAAAGCCACAATTATTAGATAAAAGATGCAAATACCTTGTGTTTGTTATTCTGTGGTGAAAAAAGCTTCATCGTTACGGTAATTCAGACAGGATTGAACGCAGCATTGTTTCCTCCACAAGCTGATCGCTTTCAGTGAAGCTGCATGAGATGCACGAGGAGAGAGATCAAATCAAAACGAATCAACTTCATCTGCCTATGTGCTCTATATAAATTACACTTTAACATTTATAATATTTCATCATATATTAATGCCTTAAATGATTGAGTGTGAGCTGTGTGGCCATATGTTTAAATCAGTTAGTTCGTCCTCTCTGGCTGACGTTAATGTAGCTCTTACTCTTCTACTGTTACGCTCTAATCTCAAACTCTGAGCCTATGTAAAAACCACCCACACACGCACAAAAACTGATTCAAATTTCCTCAGTATCCCATAATGTTATTGATAGGATGTAGTGAGCGTGACTGTAACCACCCCCAGCCATAATAAATCTGCGCCGGCACTGATTGTGAGAAAGTCAAAATGCTAGAGAACCCAAAGTTTTCTGTCATTGTGTCTGAATCTGGTTTAAAGTCAGCATGAAATCAAACTTGATCAGATTTACTTTCATAATGCATGTTCCTTGTCTTAAAGGAATAGAATAAGGGGGGGGGGCACCCTCAGTCCACTCAAAATGTGGCGGAGTTTGTTTCTTTATTGAAACAGATTTAGAGAAATGTAGCATCACATTATTTGCTCCCCGAGAATGAGAGTCCAAACAGCTGATTAAAAACATCACATCAGTTATCATCTTGTGAAGTGAAAATCCATAATAAATAAAAGTCCATAATCGATAATATCCATACGTAATATCCAGCCATATTTACGCTTCTTCTAGTAAAAAAGGACTGTTGTCCTTTCACATAAAAGTCCTTTGGATTGTTTTTGCTTGTAAACAGTGCTTGATCTGTGCAGATTTCTCTCTTAATTCAGATGAGACGGAGGAAACAATATATTTGAGGAATAAGAGAGGACTCATATTTTCGCTGGGAGCAATGGTTTGACATAAAAAGGTCTTAATGATGGATTTGTTTCTTACAAACAGATTTTTGTTTTGCAAGTCATTAACTGATGGACTGGAGTGGCGTGGATTATTGTGATGTTTTAATCAGCTGTTTGGACTCTCATTCTGACGGCACCCATTCACTACAGAGGATCTATTAGTGAGCAAGTGAAGTAATTCGACATTTCTCCAAATCTGTTCTGATGAAGAAAAACTCATCTACATCTTAGATGGCCTGATGTGAGTACATTTACATCAAATTTCCATTTTTAGGTGAACTATTCCTTTAACGTGAACATTTTATCTGTGTATGTTATCCAAAGGTAACATGATAACTTGTTTTTCTTCTGAAACGAGTTCACTGACGTCACTTATGCAGCACACGGCAAACATTTTACTCAATCAATAGCCCACTTCACTATTATGGAGGTAAAATGGCTTGCAAACTGCAACATCTGTTGACTTCATGCTTGAGATTTGAAAACACTGGTTCATGTTTTTCTTCTAAGTGTAATCTATTTTGCTTTGTGATTTTTAGTATTTAAAACACACTCTCACTCATTTGCACACACACACACACACACGCACGCACGCACGCACGCACACACACACACACACGCACGCACGCACACACACACACACACACACACACACACGCCTGTCACAGAGTTTGTTGTGATTGCTCAGTGAGAACATGCATTTATACGCATGACCCCATCGGCTGATACCATAGCTGCACGGGAAGGGAGGGAGGGCCATGTGAGGTAGATGATTTCAGGTCCGGGCTTCATCTGGATGAGGAACCTTTCGGTTGCTTTCAGTCCCGGCTTTTCCTCCAGCGCTGGGAGTGACTCCCCTGTTGAGATGCTTCCTCCGGAGAGGACGACGAGCCCGACCGGCTCCCCTCTTCCTGGGACTGAGAGGAGGTGGAGGGGCGTTGGGGGTCCTGAGACGTGGAGGGGGACAGGGCCCTCTTGTGGGGACACTGGGCCACCATGTGTGTGACACTCTGACAGTAGTGACACTTCTTTGGCTGGGGCGGAAGGCCACACTCTTTAGCGTGGTGGTCCAAACCTCCACAGTTGTAACACCTACAGAGGGATGAAAAATGCTTGATTATATTCAATTGAAATATACTAAATATATTATATTGAAATTATACTTTTAAATGTTACAACTCAAATTGGAGATTTAATTGGCAAACAGGACTTATCTTGCTTGTTTATATGTGCATCAGAAAAATCAGTTTGTATAATTCTTAGGGTGCGAGAGCGGGTCAGCGCTTACACTAACTTTTAAATGCTTTGGAAATAGTCTCATCTGCTCACTAAGGCTGCATTTATTTGATCAAGAATACAGTAAAAACAGACAAATTGTGAAATATTACATTTTTAAATAGCTGATTTCGATTTTAATATATTTTTAAATTGTATTTATTTATGTGACACAGCGTTGAATTTTTCAACGTTGAAACAGTTGTTTGATATTTTTAGTGGAAACCATGATACTTTTTTAGGATTCTTGGTGAATATCATTTATTTGAAATATAAAAAATTTGTAACAATGTAAATGTATTTTCAATTTATAGCATGAGACTTCTCTCAAACACATTTACAAATATATTTTTTATTCATTAATTTTAACCAAGGTTATAAAAAAAAAAAAATATTTATTATTCCCAAAATTTGACCAAAGTTAATTTTAATTTTTATATAACCATGGATTGAGTTTATGTTATTGGTGATTGTGAACAGAAATTCTATTTTGAATTAAAAAAGTGGAAACTATTTTTAAAATCATTAAGATAAGACAATTAACCAGATTCAGAATGCAAACTAATTAATAATATAATGTATTTAAATAATAAAGTATGTATGCATCACGTTTGTATTGTCATAATGCTTGTTGTTAAGCTAATAAAATGATGGAGAAAATTTAATTATGAAAAGAACAACCCCCAAAAACATAATATTCCTAAAACAAGCTTTTTAAAGCAAAACATAATTTTGTTCTTATATTTTTTAATGAAACGTGACCTGGACTTTTCTGAGACTTCCTCAAACCCAGTGTTGGTCACTAGAGGGCAGTACAGGACAGGACTTACTCTAATAACAAACATCTCTCAAACAAATACTCACAAGTGTTCTCATGGAAAACAGACTCTACAGTATTTAATAAGTATTGATTTAATTATATAGGAGTCAAAAATAAACCCAGCCCAGTAATTCCTACATTAAAATGTAACAATAAAACACATGATTGATAGCCACAAACAATACAAATAAGATTGAAGAATACGGTTTGCAGCTTTTGTTAGATATGAGGGAACTGAGTGACTGTGATCATGAGGAATTGTCTAGTAGTTAACAGGAACCTTGTATGTTACCATGGAGCCTTCGGTTACCAAGGAAATTCCGGTGCATGGAAACGAGGGGAGGAAATTATATTATAGCTCTAAATATAGAGAATCTGATCTCTCAGTGCCACTCGTGTGTGTGTGTGTGTGTGTGTGTGTGTGTGTGTCTGTCTGTCTGTGTGTGTGTGTGTGTGTGTGTGTGTCTGTCTGTGTGTGTGTGTGTGTGTGTGTGTGTGTGTGTGTGTGTCTGTCTGTGTGTGTGTGTGTGTGTCTGTGTCTGTCTGTCTGTGTGTGTGTGTGTGTGTGTGTGTGTCTGTGTGTGTGTGTGTGTGTGTGTGTGTGTGTGTGTGTGTCTGTGTGTGTGTGTGTGTGTCTGTGTGTGTGTGTGGTGTGTGTGTGTGTGTGAGAGAGAGATATTATTACACTGTTCTCTGGAATACTTGATTCTGATTGGTTGATCACAGCATTCTGCAGTCATATATATTATTTTTGTACAATAATGGCAAATTACATCAGACTGCTGTCAAAGACAAATTATTTCCTTATAAAACTGTTCCATGTCTCTCATATGAGTGCTCTTTTAATATTCAATGAATATACATTTTGAAGTAAAATAGTTACTAGAAGGATTACATGAAGTAAATCATCTAACACAACATTTCGGCCTTAAAATATATGTGTATAAATATCCATTACAGATAAAACAATTATTTTAAGACAAATGTAAATGGAAACTGAATGATTTTTTTAAAGACATGGGACAACTTGCCCCAACCTGCATTTACGAGGGTTCTAATTATTTTAATAGGTTACAAAGTATTTTATGGTGATGTTTTTACAGTGTAATTAGACAATTAAGAACTGAGTAATATTAATGAACTACATAACCTAAAGGATTATGGTTAATTGGTTGTAAATTATGCATCATTTACTGTTATTGTTATAGTAAGTACATGTAACGTGTGTAACTATGTCATCTTAAAATAAAATATTACCTTCTAATTTAAAAGGGTTTCAAACTAGGCTCTTGAATAAACACAGCTTGAAGCACAGATATTTGGTTAAATGGGACTTTTGACGCGCTCCTGTCTGCATGTGCGCGGACTGTCTTCAGTCTGTAGATGACGGAGTGGATCATCACATGATCAGTGCTGAACAAAACTATCTATCTTCATCAATGACATTTACATCTAAAAACACCATCTCATACATGTTTTACCTCCAATATCATAGCATTAAAAACTGAAACATGAAAAATCTTGACCGTATAATTTTTCTCCTATGACATTCAGACTCTAGATACAAAGAACCATTAAACTCAATTATTGAATCTAATCTGAACTAAAAATGTATTTAAACTCATGTATTTAAGACGATTATTACATGATCTTGAACACACGTCTTCAGTATTTGCCAAAAACACTGAAAATGATTGACATCAAATCAGCTGTCTGATGGTTTTTAGTTCAATTGACAGTCATTGATTATCTACCGTGTAATTATTCAGTGACTTTAGGGAATAAACAGATTTGTGCACATTTAGCAAGGTCACGTTTTGAGCCAATGTTATGAGCTGTGTCCTAATACACCTGTTCAGTGTCCAACAGATTCAAGAGATCTTCATCAATTCATTTTTACTCTTCAGCTCAGGTCTGTCCTCTTCAACAAACCTCCATCATCTCATGTCTAGTTTATTGTTGGCGTGTCTATAGATGGACTATATGATAAACGGCTCACCCACACACACGCGCACATATACATACTTATAAATAGCTTTAACACAAGACTGAAAAGACTTATTTGTTGTTTTTGCTCGGATCACCATGGCAACAGGAAGTAGAAGACCGACTCACAATCAATGAGTCGTGAACAGAAAAGCGTCTTCATTGAAAAGTACACGCTGTAATTCATGTGGCTTCACAGACCTTTATCAATACAGGAATTGATTCTTTCATACGAGAAAAAGAGAGAATATTCACCCTGAAACATCAACAGCACAGAGTGTTTTTAGATCAATAATCCTTAAACTATGAAATTATTCATAAATAAATCAATTATTTTATATTAAGCAATGTTTTAAATAAAGGAAATGCGATATGTAATTATATAATTCCCCTGATCTATTTTATAAATCAATTATTATTTATTAATATTATGCAATGCAGGTACATATAAACATTTCAAACAAAATCAAATAAGTTGCCCATCTTAATTTGGGTAACAGTTTACAATAAAGGTCTCATTTGTTAACATTAGTTAATGCATGCAATTAACAATTAGAAATGTATTTCATTAACATTAGTTCATTTTAGTTCATATAAATGTTCATGTTCATGTTAGTTTACAGTGCAAGTTTAACAAATAGATCTTAAAATGATTAAGATGATTAAATATTAATAAATGCTGTAGAAGAATGGTTAATTGTTCATTTATGTTACATAATGTAACTAAGCAATGTTAACAAATGAAACCTTAACGGAAAGTCATTTGTTTAAGTGTTTAGATGGATTCACACACACACACACACACACACACACACACACAATTATGATTATAATTAAACACCTTTACAAATTATTTATAAATGGTCTTTATACATTTGCAGAAAGAATACAACAAGGAAAGTCTGACATGTATTTTAGGTTTTGATTTCATTAATGAAGATTTTAAAAGCTTTTACTAATTAATAAATTCCAATAGTTCCAATTATTTAAATCAATCACAGCTCTAAACAACACTAGTAGGTTAGTACTGTTATTATTATTATTATGATTATTATTATTAAAAGCAGAACCACCTGAAGGTTTATAAAGACCAGAAAAGGCAAGCAGTAAATTTAAAGACCAAACTGTAAAGTTGATCTTCAGTTTAGCACACATTTATTATTAGATTGTTGCAGAATGAATAGAACACAATATGAATTGTGAATAACTGAACATAGTTTGGTCCAGAGAAATCGAGACAAAACCTATTAAACTACATATCCCATCATGCTCTGCACACTCACCGGTCTCCCTTTGGTTTGCGTTTGAGGGGCGGGGCCTTGCCTTTGGGGCGTCGGTCACTGCCCGAGCATGGACCCCCGCCGGGCCCCGTGACCCTGAGCGACTCCAGACCTTTACTCGACCTCTTGAAGGTGAATTCAACCTGCTCGCCCTCCCGTAAGCTCCTGAAGCCCTCCATCACCAGCTTACTCTGAACACACACACACACACACACACACACACACACACACACACACACACACACACACACACACACACACACACACAGACACACACACACACACACACACACACACACACACACACACACTTCATTTAACTCAGATACAAACACACTTATTTCATCTACAAATATCTGTTTGTTTATTAAAAAACAGACCAGTCATAGCGACAGAGAATAATAAACATTTCATGGCCTATAATAAAACCAGGAGGAAATATATATATATATATAGAGATGATTAAAAGAGAGATTTTTTTAAGTACTAGAAAAAATAAGTCAAAATCACCTTAATGTGCTTCACAACAGCAATGTTTCAAAATACATTTGACCACTTTTATTGCATTAAATGCACAATTGTGTGAACTTCATTGCTAAAATAAAAAAAATATGATTTAAATATTACTGACAGAATTGAATACATTTGCGTCTAGTTTAACTTTTAGGAGTCAAAATGTACATGTAAAAAATGATGTCATTCTAAAATTAAATGTAATATAAAATATGGTCATATCTACAGAAAGATCCATCACATCTTGAACATGTCGTGTCTATCAGGCAGAGAAGGATATGAAGATGTTCAAGAAAAAGATTTACTAGAAATAACAATTTGCAATCTGTCGATATCACATTTACTGCATTATTAAATCCATGTTTAAACACACATTGATCTTGTGTTACCTGAAATCAAAAACAGAGGTTTATGTAAAACTGCCACCTGACACAACCGAAAACACTTGATTTGTTGTTTAACTTCTCAAACTATAGAGGAACCAACATTTGAAATCTGAAAATATATTCATAGACATCAGACAGATCCATACATTGAAATGTAATGTCGTATAACAATCTATAAGAGAAAGATATATAAATGGTTCAAGAGAGATTTTCTGAGCACTGGATAAAAAACAATAACTGATCTGATCAATATCAATATCACCTTAACCTGCATTATGAAAGCAATCTTTAAAAACACATTTGATCATGTTTCTTGCGTAAAATTCACAAATTCGAATGCTAACTTTTCCTATTTAAATATTTGTAGTAAAACTGAGTGACTAAACTTCTTGCCAGAATATTAGAAATATAATATCTAACAATATTAGAGAACAATTTACACCAAATATTAGTGTAACTGTCTTTATTTTCTTACATTTCAAAAGTTAATACTACAAAGATAGATACAGTAGACAATTAAACAAAATCTAAATCAAATATATATGTTATAACTCTGATATTCTTTACAGCTTTTATATGGTTAATATCACAATTCAGGAGAACTGTATCTAGTCGTACAAAAATAAAAGAATTATGTATGACATATGTAAACGTTTACATTAAAATACAATTTGAACAAATGTGAATCAGTTTTTAATGAGTGATAATGAATTTAATAATCCTCTACACAAAGCACGACGCCAGAAAACCCCCAGATGTATATTCAGCGGCTTTTATCCAAATGAGGAACATTAAAGCAACTTATTAAATATATTATTCACAGTCAACACACAGCGACCAAGGTGTTTATTCATTTATTCATTTATTCAAATCCATCCTTCAATTTCAAGGTTCTGTCATTATAAATGAAAAGCAAACACCCTGAGAAAAGATCAGAAATCATAAAAACAATGACTTAAATCACCACAGAATCTGCAATTTAGCATTGATTTGAAAAAAAATTTTTTTTTGAAAAGTTTCATAACACATTAGAGCTGATTTGATGAATTTATTGGTTCAAATACAATTAATACTACAAAACACACAGATCACAACTAATATCTAGTTTATGATTATGCCAAAACACAATGAATACTAAATATGTATCTATGTTTAGGCATTTGTTTGTGATTTAATAAATAATCAACGATTTGATTCAAATGAATACTGATGAATATGATCCTGCAGCTATGCAGTGCTACATGATCATATGATTTATATTTCAATTCTTCATGAAATGCATGAATCGAATGCAGGACAGATGTTTTCTCATCATGTACATTCACGCTCAGAGAACAGACAGAGATGACACGCTCTGATTGAATCCACATCTGGACAGATGCATGACATCACTCTCGCCGTGTGGGAAGTTCATGCATGTCATTTCTCTTAATGATGATAATGAGCATTGTGCTTTAACACTGACGACGAGAGAGATTCTGAATCCATAGCACGAGAGAGAAATGCATTTAAGAGAAAGACCCTTCCCAAACACATTTATTAGATATCTTCTATTGAAATATCAATCTTAACCGCACAACACACTTAACAGGATTAGATCTCGGTAAACACACACAAATAAATGAAACAATACATATCATTTAGACTATAATAAAACAATCTGTAATGAAGAAAAATCTGAGAATCAGTCATTAGTATTATTATATTTGTTTTGTATATTAATATTATCTATTCAAATAATGATATATTCATTTTGCCTGTTTTTTCAATTAAATATGAATATATTAACTTTATCAAATCATAGATTTGATAGATAATCTCATCTATCTTTTTACTTTTTCTTTCTTTCATCTATCTATCTTTTGTCTTTATATCTATCTGTTTTTTTATTTCTTTTTTCAGTCTATCTTTTTTCCTTCTCTTTCTTTCTCTTTCATTTTTTATTCTATCTTTTGTATTTTTCTTTCTTTTTTCTTTCTTTCTTTATTTCTTCTTTATATATCTGTCTGTTTTTTTCTTTCTGTCTATCTTTTTCCTTTCTCTTTTTCTCTTTCGAATCTTTCTTTCTTTCTATCTTTTGTCTTTTTCTTTCATTCTTTCTGCTTTCTATCTGTCTGTTTTTATCCTTTCTCTTTTTCCCTCTTTCGTTTTTCTTTATTTATTTATTTCTTCTTTATATATCTGTCTGTTTTTTTCTTTCTGTCTATCTTTTTCCTTTCTCTTTTTCTCTCTTTCGTTTTCTTTTTTTGTTTCTATCTATTTTTCCTTTCTCTCTTTTTCTTCATCTATCATCCATCTTTCTTTCTTTTTCTTTCTATCTTTTTCATTCTTTCTATCTATCTACATTTTTTCTTTCTTTCTATCTTTTTCCTTTCCTTCTATATTTTCCTTTGTTTGTCTATCTTTTTCTCTCTTTTCTTTCTTTCTTTTTTCTCTTTCTATCTATCTGGATCTGTAGTAAGTAAATAAACTGTAAACACTTAAATGTTTTATTAAAATGAATAGTTTTTCTCGATCTACTTTAATTCAGTGCGTTCTTCACGAGCTCTTTCTGAGTGGAATGTGTGCTTTTATCTCCGGGTCAAAGTTCAGAGAGAAGCAGAGCGAGCAGCAGACACGTTTCTGATGTCTGAACTCATCCAATAAAGCACAATTAAGAAATGTAATCCATGAGCACAGGAGAAGATGTGTGTCACATCGCTCTGCTCACTGCGGGGGAAATACGGAGAGCGCCACCAAAGGGCCGGACGTATCGCACATCACCCCTCCTCCACATGTTTTCATCCTTCACTGTGACCTCTGACCTCTGCCCAACCCCCTTCAAACACACACACACAGGCATCCCGTTACCCTGCGTTAAATTAACAACACACTTCTGCTCTGACCACAAGACGCACATGACACACACTACATCACTCGACACACACTCCTGATAGCAGCCGGATATGAGCTGTGTGTGTGTGTGTGTGTGTGTGTGTGTGTGTGTGTGTGTGTGTGTGTGTGTGTGTGTGTGTGTGTGAAATGCACACGGTCAGCTTATGTCTGATTGAACAACCTTTACATTTTAAAAATGACTGAGGATGATCACATTGTCTTTACATGAGTGTGAATGTACAGAATATCAAAACATTCGACAACAACTGAATCAATTCGATCAAAGAGGCGATTTAGATGTTCACATTGATTTTAAGTTTGTCTGTTTGAATTATGATGAAGCTTGAAAATAAAACAGACATGCACAGAAAATAGAAACAGAATCAAAACTACAGTTTACGTTTGTTTGTCATGATTTGTTTTGTTACTTTTTGTGTTTATTCGTTATAATAAAACACACCAATGTAGCATATTGCCTTTTACTGAAAGCCTGCTTATTTTTGTTTAAAAAGCAAACATAAACAGATAGTCATAGAAATCATAGCTAAAAGAAGTCATAGCTTTTGGTATCTGGTTTATGTTGCCTTTTTCTTATCTGTCCAAACCTTGACTTGAGATTTTAAACAATTCTAAACAGAACTCACTTTTACATTTAACATTCGTGCTCTTAGCAGATGTTTTCTTAAAAAAGACACTTCATTTAATGAGTTTGTAATTTTAATCAGGTGTAGATATGTCTTATGAGACCACAAATCAAGTCCTAAAATTTAACTAGCTAAATAATAATAAACAGAGCTTTTTTTATTTCATTCAAGAACCAATTCAACCAGTGAGCATTAATCAACAAGTCAAGCATTAATAAGATCATTAAATTAGATTATTTAAAAAATATATTGGAAAACATTTTTTTTTATTAAACAAAAATGGTAATAATTAGATTTCAGTGCTACAGATCTGACTGAACTCTTTTGTTTGAGTCAGATCAGCAGCTGGCTCCGCCCACACACTCACTCCATATATGGGCAGAGCTGAAGGAGGAAGTCATGTGACCTGCAGCTTGTGTTGAGATGGAGAAATGAAGAACTGAACAAATGGAGAAATGGAGAATTAAAGTGCAGGATGCAGAAGAGATCGAGCTCTTGAAGAAAAGAAATGAGAGTGAACAAAACAAGGTAAAGAGAGAGTGAGAAAGAATACTAAAGACAACACTGGAAACAGAAAATCAAAGCTCAAATAAAAGCAGAGCTAAAGTTTAGATGAAAACAGAATCTATAAAAGTTAAATGAGAACGAATTAAAGGCACTTAATGAACTACATTCATAACATGTTCTGGGTCATTCCTATTCATGTCCTCATTATGTGTCAAATATTAAACTCAGTATAAACCTAATCATTTTAAAGATACAATCATGTTCATTTCTGTTTTGTCACAACTACCATCACAACAGGGAATAGAAAATACAAATAATACATTTACTGCTATGCATACAAATACAGTAGTATTACTAATACTAAATTGGGAGTACATTGAATGTTATATTAATCTTATTTTAAGCAGATATTAATTTTGCAGAGCATACACTGCTAAAATAATAATGAAATACATTAAAACAAATAAAAAAATACCAACTGTTCCTGCATTTCTATTTTCTCTAATCAAAAATGTCAAACTAAATTTCTCGTTTACTTGAGAAATTTGTTTTAATTAGCAATTAATTTCTTGTTTTTCCTGAGTTTTTAATATCATGTTCTATAATGTTGTAAAAAGATGAAAAAGGTATTATGAAGGGATTTTACTGCTATTAGTTGGTTTGAATCACGCTAAAACATTTTAGCGTGATAGTCTTTATTAATGAAAACAAAAATATGAAACTATAAAAATGTTAAAAGTATATAAAATATATATTACATTAACGTAAATTGACACTTATGTACACAAACTTTAACTGTTGCTCTATTGTGTACATCAAGTTATAATTCATAGAGTAAAGTGCTTTATAGAAACACTTCCTTAAATGACAACACAAACATATTCAGTTTTCATGTTACAGAGCACAAACATTCTGCATAACAGGAATGAGCATAAAAGCATAATCCTGTGATTGTGAACCTGAATTATCAGTCTTAGATCAAAGATTTTACACTCTATATAAGATACGTGTCAGCTTGCTTGATTTAAAGAAGTTTCATTTTTAGTTTCTTTTTAAATCTGTTTAAAAATATCAATTTCACATTATAAACATTTTCCACTTTCATTATTTACTGTGTAAAATAAGTGGCAGTTTTAGAAATGGAGCATCTCATCTGCTACCATATATTTCATCCTGCACTCTAGATATCAGTCTTGACATCAGCAGTTAAAAAACAACGGATGGAGGACAGGATGAAGAGAGCAGCGTGTGTTTTAGAGGAGGAGTGAGATCTGTGCAGCAGTGAGAGGAGGAGTCTGGATGAGAGCTTCATCTCGCTCGAGACCAGAGAACGCACAACACACACACACACACACACACACACACACACACACACACACACACACACACACACACACACACACACACACACACACACACACACACACACACACACACACACACACACACACACACACACACACACACACACACACACACACACACACACACACACACACACACACCACACACACACGCACACACACACACACACACACACACACACACACACACACACACACACACCACACACACACACACACACACACACACACACACACACACACACACACACACACACACACACACACACACAACACACACACAACACACACACACACACACACACACACACACACACACACACACACACACCACACACACACACACACACACTCTCACACACACACGTTTGTTTTTCTGAAAGGTGGGGACACATCCCATAGGCGTAATGGTTTTTATACTGTACAAACAGTATGTGCTATTGCCCTACACCTACCCTACACCTAAACTTAGCCCTCACAGGTTTCTCAAAAAACTCACTCTGTATGATTTATAAGCATTTTGAAAAGTGGGGACATGGAGTAATGTCCTGAAAAGTCACCTTCTTCTTGTAATATTTATGTCATACCTGTGTCATTATACAAATTTGTGTCCTCATTTGTCACAAAAATGTGCACACACACACACACACACACACACACACACACACACACACTAGCATATATAAGTATATATGTAAATAAGCACATAACACAGAATTAATCCTTAATAGAACAGCATTTCTACAATTAAAAAAATACAAATCATTTTTCAATACATGTCCTCAGTTGTCCTCAAATGGAGATTTTGCAGACTTCTGGAGATAAATTTGCCTTCAAGCAATAGCAAAGTGAGAAATAAGTGTAAATGCTGATCACATATTTAAGAACTTCAACCTGTCGGTTCATTCATATCCTTTGTATTTCATATACTCTTAAAAATAAAGGTTCTTTATTGGCATCAACGGTTTCAATCTTTAACATCCATGAAACCTTTCCATTACTCCAAAGGTTCTTTAACGTGAACAAATGTTCTTTAGGATTTCAAAATGTTCTTCAAAATGTTCTCTGAAAGGTTCTTTTGGAAACTCTAAATGATTGGCATTGCTGTGCAAAACTCCAATTAAGCTTTATTTTATAAGTGTATTTATTTTGACTATTACAACCTCTTGAGCTCATACAATCTGGAATCATAGCTCAGTGTAATCGACTGCTTTTACCCAGCAACCTAGACATCAATATACAAGAGAAAATGTACAAATTCAAAACCTAATATAGATAAAACTATTATACTAATAGTATAATAGTATATAATTATACTAATATACTAACTTTTTCATATGGAGATGACAGTATAGAGGCTTTGTCAGGTTTAGTTCACATCTGCTGATCAATTTGCATACAAACTATAGAGCAACAGATGTAAATGGACAACATCACTGCACAAACAAATCAAACAATACCAAAGCACTTTAGTAAAAAAAAGAACAAGTAGTTTAATTTTAAAACTTCCATCTCTGTCTTAAAATTGTAAGTCTCATCAAACGGCCTATGAGTTACTTCAACTCATTTGTTTTATATCGTCTAGTCGAATCTCATATAACTTGCCATGACTTATTGATCATTTCAGAAGAACAACCCTTTCAGTAAACGGTTCTTAAAATAACCATTTTTACCTAACCTTTTAAAAACCTTTTTCCACTTTAAAGAACTTTTTTTGTGCAATGGAAAGGTTTCATTGATGTTAAAGTTCTTCATGGAACCATCAAAGCCAATAAAGAACCTTTATAGACTACGAAGGGTAGTCCGGACTGCTGAGCGAATCTTTGGTACACTCTCCAAGAACTGTACTCATCCAGAGTGAGCAAAAGAGCTGTTAAAATCACTCTGGACCCTCACATCCATCCGTTTCCGTCTGATCGACGCTACAGAGCTCTGAGCACCAGAACAACCAGACACAGACACAGACACAGACACAGACACAGACACAGACACAGACACAGACACAGACACAGACACAGACACAGACACAGGAACAGACACAGGAACAGACACAGACACAGACACAGACACAGACACAGACACAGGAACAGACACACACACACACACACACACACACACACACACACACACACACACACACACACACACACACACACACACTGAAATCTCCTTACGCATACAAACAAACAGACACACATGCGTTCTCTTCTCTTGTTTAAACACAAAGTGTTCATTGATTTGTAGTTGATCTGAAACACAGGACAAACTCTGGTGTGTTTCAATGAAGATACTGTATTGATGTACCGGTCGCATTACAAAGATAACACTTTCCTTAAAGCCTTTATATATAATCCATTATAAAAGTATTTGAATGCATTAGTTATACCTTGTAAAGCAATTTATGATGCATTATATGATAACTGTAAACACATTTCCTATACTAATCTATTCATTTCTGCACCTTTAGAAAGTATAATCGATTAGAACATGACAACCAGATGTAACAAGGAATATACAAATATTATATGCATTTTAACATTTAACTTTAGAAAATAATGCTAATAATGCACATTATGAATAACTTTATAATGCAAATACTTCAAAGTAAAGTGTAGCCAAATTTTGGTTCATAAAACACACATGCACCATAAGTAAAAGTACAATTAATATATATGCACTGAGAAAGACTGCTTCATCAAACGTATTATATAACCAATTTTAAAGATTACATTTGAAATTATAGTCAGTGCTGGAACTGGTGACACATGAAAAACTACAATAACATATCTCAAATAATTCATATTACTTCTTTGATAATAATTATTTTGGCTATCATTAATAGAAAAAGTACAATTCTATGGAAATATTTAAATCAGTCGTTAAGTCAAAAATAGTTTTCTACTGAATACTAATAAAATAATGCTGATTACATATTCATATGCAATGCCGATTCATTCATACAATTTTTTACTTTTATCATTATAACTTCATAGCTATAATAATTGATCGTAACTTGGTGTAATCGGCTTCTTTTAACACTGACAGATAAATATAGATTATAAAATATGCAAACAATACAAAAATATATCTCAAAAACAGTTTTGACTGAAAATGTCTTATAAAGAGGAAAGACATCAATACATTTTCTTAGGCAGACATTACACAAACAGCACTGCATAGCTACGTTAAGGTCATGGGTTCAACTCCCATGGATGTATGAACTGATAAAAAAACATAACAATCTGGATAAACGCGTCTGCATACATGTATTGTGCTGAACCACACAGGTCATTCTTCTTTGTAAGAAATGTGGCGTTTTTGACGAACTGCCAAACAAAACATTCTGTTTCTATACATAATATCAGGTTTAGACACACACTAAAGAAATAATCAACTGTACACACTCTGCTTATCACACACACTGCATAACGGCTGCACACATCCTAAACAACACAAACACACACCCTGCGCAGCATAAAAGCTTTTTCATTTTCAATGTAGCATGAAGGCACATGTACGTGCAGCGTTCAGACACAAAGAACCCAAATAAACCTCCGCATAGCAGCGAAACGCAAATCAGAGACGTTATGGATTACAGCTTCTTCTGCCATTAGTCTGTAAAACACACACAAGTAGCCTCAACATCATGACCTGCATCTGCATGATGCTAAAATGAGCTCGAGCCAGGTTCAAAACATACAAACGATTAAGCAAATGAATGCTGCAATCAGTGAATACTGCAGAAAACCTTGAGATTATCAGATCAGATAATAATTAGCTTACTTGGATGAGTAAAAACGCTCATGTATTTTGCTCATGCAACACCGCCGTGAAAAGATAATGCACCAAAGTAAATGTAAAGGCATCAGTGAAAACTCATTTGCTATCATTAAATAGTTTTATGCAAACCTCGCCATTATATTATACACCCTGGTCTCTGGAAGCCACTGTGTGTTTGCTGCTTTCAGGATGTTCATATACAGCAGAGGAAACACATTGACTGCACACAAAAATAAACCAAACAGTTCTTCCAGATGGCAAACATGACTCTAATCAATACACTTTCCCATGTGATGAGGACAAAGCAGGCATCGTTTTCCAAAAGCATTCGGTGTAATTGTTTACTTCATGCAAACTCTTTCAAGACGTTCTTATAAGAACTACTCTAATGTATGCAAATGTTCCATGCTTAACCTATGCACACAAATTTCACATTTAACATCAAGACAGCGTGATTTAACCTGTGCTTTACAACAAAGAGCAACTAGTGTTTTTATTGTGCATTTCAACAGATAATTCAGTAGACAATCTGCTAAACTTGCAAATACAGATGTGGAGATTTCATTTGATTTAACCAGCTACCAGCAACCAGTTCTAACCATTTGTCTTAATTATTATATATATATATATATATATATATATATATATATTACATAAGCTATCAGTACGTTATTAAACTCAACCGCATGCATAACAGTCTGAATGTGTATCTGGCTGCTGTTTGTCTTTTTTGAGAACTGCATTTCCCAGAATGCACTCAGGTTCATGGGCTACTAGCACAAGAGGTTCATGTTTAAGCTCATGCACAACAATTTATGTCCACACAAAATGTTAATTTAAATAAAAAATGAACAACATTTGCCTAAAAAAAATCTTGGAGATAACATTGTAAAACTGCCTGTTTTAAATCATTTCAAATAATTCTGTACATATTTACAATGCCTATCAATTGTATTAACTGTGCTAATTCAAATTTTATACACTAATTCAACAAAATTGTCTTTTTTAAAACAAAACAATATATCCCTATATCCGTCTAATATATCCATAAAACAATGTGTCTAATATATCCATAAAAACACCAATCACAAGATAAATACATAAAGCAAAATCTATTTGACTTAACAATGGTTTTCAGCAACTGTAATTTGGTTACACACATAATAAAATATTATTAAATCATTGTTGAATTCGAGAAAAGAATACACAAGTGTAATTTTAATAACTCAAGATATTTACACAGTTTTAAATTCTTTAAAAATATTAGATAGATAGATAGATAGATAGATAGATAGATAGATAGATAGATAGATAGATAGATAGATAGATAGATAGATAGATAGATCGCCCTTGTTTCCTGTGGAAACTAGCTGTTATGTTATTGAATTTCAGGATTATGCAGATGTGTTTTGTAACAATGGAAATGTTAAGTCCCAGGAATCATTTTAACATCTCATTATCATCCAGCAGTCAACATAACACTGCTTGACAATATTATCACCAACAGATAACAAGAACACGATGTAAGAGAAAGCAGCTAAACTGACATCAAGACAGCAGTGCAGTGAGCTGGAGTGCTAGAACCTCTGCGTTTGTTCTTTAACTCTGCGTATGCTATTTTAAGGTGCCGTGAAAAGCCTGGAAAATGATGAAAGGAGATAATTTCCGGTTTAGTACATGTGTCCGTGTTGATTTAGCTCCGAGTGTCCATGAGAAGAAGACGAAATATTGTGAAAGGAGGGCTGAAGTACACCCATGTAAACACGAGAGCACATGATGTTCAGGACAACAGTTCACACCGAGATCGCTCGCCATTCCTCAAAAGTCTGGTTGTGAACGTCGTGTGATCATCGTGTGCTCCGTGTGACACGTTTTCCGACATGTTGGCAGGTTTATCAGTCATGTTCCTGTGAGCATGAGGAGAATATACGCCGATGTCACGGGCTACTCTCTCTTTACTCTTCCTAATAAAGGTTCTTTAATAGCTGCATCCGTGTTTACTACTACGCTGTTCGTCTGATGATATCAATGGAGAGTGAAGATGCGTTTTAGTGTTCTTAAAGTGACAGGGGATGAAAACACAAGCGCGTGTTTACTTCTGCTTTCCTCGAGCACATCTGCTGCTGATGTCAATGAGATGCGACAGATAACGTGAAAAGGAGTCAGAGGAGCTGAACGGCTGAAGCCCAGCACATGCATTATTGGACTTACTTGATGAACGAACACGTCTAGTGGAGGGTCCACTGGCTTCCCCTCGCTGCTGGTCATCGATATAAATCCAAACCCCATGCGGACATTAAACCACTTGCAGTAACCCGAGCCAGCCAGAATCTGCGGCGACCCGACACCTTTGCGCGGCCCTCCTGTGCGGTTAAGGGAGAAAAGCCCATGATGTTGTGTACTGATGTTTGAGATGTAGCCTATACTTTGTTCTTGGTGTGTACAGAATAACCGTGGGTCTGCGTGGGCAGCGTTTCTGAGGGAAATCCCCCAACTACTACTCAACGACATGCGTGCAATGCAACAATGTGTCTACAACCAGGGCCGTAACCACCACTAGCACACAGATGCCCCCTTTTCTTTTTAATCAATCAATATATGAGGGTTTTCATTGACTGACTGTTACACTTTTACATTTTGGTCCCTTAACCTTATACATATTCTTACACTCTTGTCTACAACCCACCCTCTGGAAAACTGTAGAAACTCAATGAAAAGTAGAGCTACACTTCAGATGGGATGGCGCAGTGCTATTGCTCAATATGCCTAGATAATAGCTCCACTATGTAACTTCTTGCACATCTATCATGTGAACCTCCTGGCTTGGGGCAGGTGTGCACACGTTACCCCCTCCTCCCCACCTCCCCATCTCAAACGGCTCTTCATCGCGCGTACAAACAACGTAAGCAAAGTGCGTTGGACAATACGAGTTCGCGTGAAAAGAGATGTTTAAAAAAAAAGTGTAACCTTCGGCCATGTTTCCCCGTGGACCCTCCGTTCCAAAGTTCCAGCGAAATCGTTTCCTCCGTGAAATGGGGTGATGCGCGTCACCGTCGATCTGACATCTCGATTTCCAGCGGGCACAAATTTAGCGCGCATGGTACGGTGTGCGTCTCCTTTTTGGATATTTTTTCATGTCTCTTTTAACATCTCCTATCCCCTCTCTTTCCCTCCCTCGCACATTCGCTCTCTCTCTCTCTCTCTCCGTTTCTCATTCGCTCGCTCGCAGCGCTGCACACGTGACTCCTCCGTGAGCCCGGGAGAGGGAGCGGACTCGGAACCGGGCTGGACTTCAGCTCTTCAGCTCTACAGCTGCGTCACATAAAAGCACCAGGTTCAGTTTTTTTAATTCGTGTTTTGTGCGTGTTCTGTAAGTCATTCGAGAGACCATAAAAGTCCAGCATTTTAGTTTTTTTATTTATGTGTAACAGTTTTAATGATGCGTTATGTAACAAAATTCCAACCGCTGCACAGTCATAATACTTATATATAGTCTTATGAAAGTAAATACTTGTAGGCTATAACACTTGTTAGCAAAATGCAACAACAGAAGTTTTCCAGAATGTACCTCTTTATACAGTGGGTAGTAGATTGTTCTAGAAGTGTAGCTTACTATTTCATTAAACTGTAGGCTAGACTAATAATCGTCGTAGCCTATTGTGTAAAGTTGTTTTAATTTATACCTGTATGTCATTAACCAAAAAGACGGAAACGTTTCTTATGCACGCATTGGATTTCCTTTAAAATACTAAACATCTTTTGTTCTTCTGTTGCTGCTGTCTTTCTGATTTTGTTTAAACGTTTCCAAAACATTCAGTATTATAGTTTGGGAGAACTAATAATCGTTTGTTGAAGCACACTGCAGTTTGCATGTGTTGTTTGCTGCAGCACAAACGCCAATGAGACTGATTTAGAATAAGATCTTTATTGACCAATCCTCACACACATGGATTTATTCTGGGTTACATCAGCTTTGCGCACTTATATAAAATATATACATACCTACATCAATGAACATGTAGAAAGAACAAACATAAAAGAAACGTATTGAGTGTATTGAAACAGTAGGCTATAAATATGTTTAGCCTTCAAACATGATCTGTTGATTCATGAAAAGAGAGCATTGATCCAACTATTGGCTAAACAACTGGCAAATCACCCCACTTTTTCCTGGTATATAAAGTGATAAACATGGTAAACATACACATTAGTATGAACCCAAAATGTAACCCATATAGCCTATAGAATGTTCTGAAAATGAAGATGGAACGAATTAAATGCAGTCTTTCTTTCACAGACTTTTTCTGTTTCTGTTCTTATTGTGATCTTTTGAATTGTATCTAAATGATTAGTACTCAAATAAACTGTAGTTAAATGTGCATTAAACCAACAAGTTGAAATGCAAAGCTTAAAGGAAAAGTGAAATAATTGACTCCTGTTATAATAACGTATTTTCGTTCAGTAAACGTTTCTGACAAGCTCGTGCTCAAACCTGATGCCTTGGCAGAGGATGTTTTTCTCTGTCTTTGAGTCAGAGGAAAAACAGGTTGGAGGAGTGAATCAACAACTACCCCCACTTCTACGCTCCACCCATTTCACCCACCCCCACCCATCCATGCCGACCACCCTCCGGAATTCACCCCTGCCCCCAATCCCCACCCCCTGCAGCAGTTCTGCTGTCGGAGATACTGTGTGTGTGTGTGTGTGCTGGTGTGTGAGAGATGGATGGTGGTCGTGCCATTACGGCGCAGGTCACGGATCTGGTGACTGGTCACCGGTGTCAGATGTTATGGAGTTTCTCATTTCCTGCACGAGGGTTTCCCATCCACCATTCATAAAACTGGCGCGCGAGCTCCGGGAAACACGTCCCACGAGGTCACGGACACACCCTAAATGTCCCCGTTTGATCCCGTTAAAGTCCGCAAGCATCGAATAAGTTCCAGGACAGAAAGATAGCCTAAAAAAAGATGTTACTCGGTGGTTTATGCCTAGCTACTGAAACGCAAAACGGGTCCGCGTGACTATAGAAAGTCATTTAAATAAACAGCACTGGGGAATATTGATCTGAAATATACAAATACCCGTGTGTTTCGAAAAATACAACAAGCAAAAGCGAGGCGTAATTCATCAGCAGGTTATTCAAACGTGTTATTTTTATTTCAGGTGAATATTACATATATATGTGAACTGTTTTTGACTTGTTGAGTTTAATGCTGACTGAATAACAACACTGTAAAAGGTTTCCTAAAAGCCACATGGACGTGTCGATTACAGGCTAACGGTCACGAATGCCTTATGTTTAAATTAAAGCTATCATTAAATCATTTTTAATTCAATTTACATGTAAAATTATGCATGAAGGAAATTAAACAGTAATAGCCTACATGCTAAAGTTAAATATTGCTTAACATTTAAATTGTTCAATCATAAATTGATCATGAGCAAGAGTTAAACGTTTTAAAGTTTAACATCTGAAGGATCTCTTGTTTTCTTTTTTAATAAAACAAACCGAACATTTTCTCTCTTGTCAGAGCAAAGTTTAGACACTGATTCTTCAAATCCAAACTCACAATCAAACACCAGAAGAATGTTTCCCACATGTGAAATGATCTTTTAAATCAGGACTATGCAAATAGGTGCTGTTGAAATGCAAAATGGTTGACCAATTGACATGTTCATTCAAAAGCTCAATATAAATATAAAAAGAAACAGATTTTCACTTACAAGAACTTTCAAACACATAGACTGAATAAGATGAACCCTAAAACACTCCCTTGGGTTTTCAGATCAGCCATTTATTTAGACTTTCCCTCCAAAGTGAATATGAATATATTCCTTTAATCTTAAATTAATTTAATGCAATTGAACTCATTTTGTCAACATTGCTATGAGACAAGATCCCAGTTTAACCCATCGATAAAGTGAGTTTGCAGCAGAAGGAATACAGAGCTGATTTGTGCTTATACAAAGCAACAGATTGGAGGGTCTGTTCTGATGTATTGAGCAGATCGGATCCGCCATACCATCACCCCCAGCCGAACCGCCGAGGAAACGCAGAGTTGTCAATAGAGTTTATTCAGCTCTTCTCCTTTCTTTTGGTTTAATGCTGCATTCGTTCAATTCCTCTATCTCTTCAAAATGATCAACCGAAGCCAATACAAACCCGACCGTTTCTTAAACCGATTTGATATTAATCAGAGGTAAATATCAGGTTTGAGGGGAGGATATTTTCATTGAGCACTTCTACATGTGAAAGCTGCTGCTACATCAGTTATTCGTACAAAGACCAATACAATTGAGGTTTCATTATAAGGTAAGGACTAATTCTATTCGAATTATAATGAGTTCTTAAAACAGTTCTGACCTAGTCACAATCATTTTTAAAACAGTTTTATGTGCACTATATGATCAACTAAAGAGTTAAAAAAGAGATCTTCAAAAACGGATTTTCTACTAAATTCCAGTGTCTTAATTTTCATTAATTTCATAGTTTAAAATATTAGTCTTTATCACAAAAAGATTTGAGAAATGATCAGTTGTTTATTTTAGCCAGACAACATTTCAGATGTAGTTTAAGCTATATTTTTAGTTTTGCAAAAACGTTTTAAAACGTTATAAGATTTCAGGTTTATTATCAGGTTTATTTCTGTTTTAAAACGCAAAAAACAACGTTTTAGTATAGACTACGCTTTAGTATAGGCTATGTTTTAGTATAGACTATGCTTAAGTATAGACTATGCAGTTTTAACAACAAAAAAGTGTTAACATTTTTTAACTTTGTTTAACTTTTAGTTTAGTCTTCTTGATTTCGGTACATATAAATTACCTGTTAAACAAAACCGAACGCGTAAATTCATTTATTTGTATTTATTATTATTTTATCTGGGTTAGACGTTACAAAAAAAATCTAAATGAACTGGCTTCTTGTATTAGCCATTACTGCACAATGGCTAATACTCAATCGATAACAGTGAATACATTTCAGATATTTTATATGCATGCTAAACATCTGAACAGCTTGCAGATACATTCCCAGTAAATGAGTAAGATCTCACGAGGGTTATTTCTGTTGGGGCTGATTCCGCCTGAACGCTCCTTTATTACGTCACAATTAAATCATGACGTCGAACGGAAGTCTGAAAGGAGCATTCAGGATTCGTTTCCTCTCCTTCTGTCTTTCATTCGCTCCCTGTAAAAGGACCCGACCACGTCTTTCCCCCGTTTAAATAGTTTAATCATATTATATGATCATGTTGTATGATTGTGACATGGTTTCATAAAGGTTCAGCTCTCAGACCATTCAAACAGGTAGCATTATTGATCTGCGATGTTCATGCGCTCACAGAAAGGATATTATTCATTTCTAGAAGACACACTATCTCACTCACCTGAAATGGAGTGCACGGCCATGCTGTATGTGCTCCGTGTGTGACCCTGTGAAGAAGTCAAAAATAGGGCAATGGTTATTTTTCTGACAATTCTTATGTTGTAGGGTTTATGCTAATGCTCCGACCTAGGCTCGTTTGTTTTAGTTTTGTTTGTGCTGCTGGTGGTGCGTTCATTTGTGCAGAATGGAGGACTTTTCCAGCATGAATATTTCATAGAGCCCGTGAAATGTAAGAGGAGTTTAAATCGCTCCTTTAATCCACACCACGAATAATAAATGTGGGGACGTGCGCACAAGCACGCGCTTTGATTTCAGACACACCGAGGAAAATAATCATTACTATCATCATTTAAATATAACTATCATTTAAATAATTACTATCATTTAAATAGAATTAGTATTTTACGCGGGTGATTTATAGTGATGCGTTTAAGTTAAAGTCAACAGTTTAAATAGCTAGAATAAGATGAAATTATATCTGTATATGATGTGAAGAGATCTAGAAGTTTCAAACTTTTTAGAAAACTTCTGACAATATTTGTAAAGTCCATTCGCGGCAAAATATCCCGTCAAATGCCTGTTGAAAAACTTTCTGTAAACGTCTGCGTTAATGTCAGCAGAACATTAATTATTGCTTGTAAACAAATTAAATAATGACATTTATACTGCTATTCTTGTGTTTCACAAACATTAAACGGTTAGATTTGTTTAAACTGTCAAGTCAAATAACCGACCAGTATTCATATTCAAATAATGCACACCACCAGCCAACTTTTCTCTTATGCTTTTTCAGTGAGGATGTAAAACATGTCTGTAAGATGATACACACATGATTGAATGACGGGCTCTGATTGGCAGCCATTTTGTGTGAACATTCCTTAAATTCAAGGCAAAATCCACACAATGAAAATAACAAACTGACTAAAGGTAACTACATTTATATTTTAAGCGTAATAAAATCAAAATCCCTAGCTGGCGTGTCTTCATCTTGTGAGGCCAAATAAAACACATCATATTGGCAGGGGTTGATGTGGTTCAGTCTGCTGCAAGGTTCCAGTAGGAAGAATTTACTTCCAGCAGCGCCCTCTGGCTGTCAATCAGCGCAATAACGTCAGTGTGGGAAATGGCTCTAATATGGCAAGCCGTTTTATCGTAAAGGGGTCATATGATGCGATATCAAGTTTCAAGTTGCAAAGAGTAAAGTCTCAAACCCAAAGAGATATTCTAGAACTTGTCCACGCCCCCTAAAACGGCTCATTCAAACACCCCACATGTCTACGTCATGATGTGGAAATATTTGCGTAATGCCACCCAAATGTGCACGCACAGAAAGAGGTAAAGAGGTCACAGTGGAGACATGTGACTAGTAAAAATTCATTTGTAGAGCTCTCTAATTGTAATTATACTAGTAAGATTTGAATTAGAGAGCTCTGTAATTGGAATTCTTACCAGGCCCGTTTCTACAGGGGTGCTAAGCACCCTCAAACAAAATCAGCGCGAATTACGTGGCGCGAATTGAAAGTTTGATGCGCCATTCGCGCGAGTTGAAAAATCTGAACTTTGGCGGATATTCGCGCCCGTGTTAACCAGTCAGGAGCTTGCTCTAGCAGTGACGTCATTACCAGCGGAGGCAGAAAATCCCAAACAACAATGGAGGACAAAGTAATTGTGGTTGTATGTGGGTACCCGGAGCTGCATATACATCTTTGTACTTGTACAAAAACAGGAATAAATTTTGCAAGGAGACTGGAGCTGCCTGGCAGAAGCCCCTCCCATGATGCGTATTCGTGTCTGTTGTGTAGTGAATTTCACATGCGAATGGCGCGACTTTCACGCGAATGAAGCGAGTAAACTCAAAATGTTCAAGCGTCCATATGCGCGATTTATTCGTTTCATTCGCGTCTGGTGTGAACGCACCTTTACTAGTATTAATTGAATTAGAGAGCTCTCAAATTGACATTATTGCTAGTATGAATTTAATTATAGAGATTTCTAATTGATTTGTAACCAGTAAAAATGTAATTAGGACGAGTGGGAATGTTTGGGAATGTTGTAACACTGGGAATGTTTTCAGCTAACAGGCTTGCCATATTCTGCAGCAGTTTTGGGAGCGGAGCCTCAGCTACAGGTGATGCTGAAGTATAATTGAGAGGTTTTCAAAGGTAGAATTAGGGCCTATATAATTGTGCATAGTAAAATATAAACGGCATGGTCAAGAGGGCAGTTCAAAATAAAAGTTTTAGAAATGTGAAGTTAACATGGGAAGAAATTACTAAAACCTTGTCAATGTAGTGGCACTGCCTTGGTTTATATTATTTTTTTCTGAAATTGGCCATTAGGCCTTCCATGGGGTTCTCTTCGGGCCTGATGCGATTACTTCATGTTTCAGTGACACCCTACTGTAAATACAAGATTCAGATAATAAGAATGAAAATGATTGTTTGTGAATTTGAATGTAAAGACATCAATATCACTCACATTGATTTTACAGTCTTGCAGTATCATCATATGCCGACATGCGCAATCGTACCTTTCATCCGCCATTACCGGGGCGTCAGGAACACGGGTGTGTATGTGTGTATTCCGCAGCTGTGTTGATGTCTGCAGGCGGAATTGAGCAGCGGCGGCGGGTGACGGCGGAGTTCTCCCGGTTCCGTTAATCATCAAGCTCGTCGCATCCTCCACAGAGAGCGCGCGAGTGTCGCTAGTTGCCATGCGCAGATTCCCCATGAAACCTGACGATTGTTTCAAAAAACTACATAAAGTGTTTATAGCTTGACATAGAGTGGCGTTCTAGGTCGGTATAATGTATTTTATGTATCTAATAGGCTTGTGTTCATTCACATATATTTGTTACAGATGTTTGTGATTTGTAATTGTTTTATGTAATGTGTTTTTAAGCGAAATAAAAACTCAGACCTGTATCTTTAGAGTTCACAGTGATCAATATGAATATTAGCAGCAGTCATCAATGCAGGGAAATGTATTGCTCCATCTCCTGGTTATAATCAGGCAGTGCAGCAATCTGAAGTGAAACACGAGAACCCTACATGGCTTTCAAACCAGAGAGCACATCATTGACACAAGATTCATGCGTTTTTATGAAACAATAAATAAAAAAATAAATAAAAAAGCCAACAAATATGAAGGTTGTATATAAAAAGAGATGAAAAAGCATTAAAAAATATTAAATAAGCTTTGAATGGCAGAGATCAATATCGAGGCTACAGAAAACCTTTTAATTTTGTTTGCTGTCTTGGAAATTAGTGTTCTGTTATATATATTTTTTTAATTGAGACAATATTTTGGGTTTAACATTAATAGTTGTTTTAAAAAGGTGATTATTTATAGTCCTTGGGTTTATGAAAGCTAGCTAGGTCTGGATGTTTTATAGCACTAAATTCGAGAAACTCAATATAATATTTTTTATGTAATAAAGCTATTTGTTTTTTAAATATAAGCATACTATTATTACTGTTGTTGCTGCATACAACGATAGCATACATGTCTCAGAGCCCCTCGTGGTTTCATTATAAACAGTGATAATTAAAATATGTAGTTTAGTAGCTCTTTGTGGTTTTTAACAACATGATACCTACAGATTGGTTAGTTGTCACAGCAAAACGATAAGGTTTTAAATCTTTAACAAATGTTTGTTTTCTCTAGCAGTGGTTTTGCATGTTTGATACATAAACTTACAGAGTCATGTCTGTGAATACAATTCCAATTAACTCTTAGTATTCATATTTCTGTAGGTAAACAATAAAACCACCATGATATCATAACTGTTCGTCATAATTGTTTTACTGTTTGCATTTTGCTACAAAGGTTCCAAATATGACGTACTGAAGTATTTGTTCCAATAGATCAACTTATTAAACGACATGTCTTTCTTATTTTAGATAAGACATTTAGATAATGCTTTAATTGTTTTCTAATCAAATAATTGTCAGTAATTTAATGAAATGTGCTGGAGTAAAATGTTGATTTGTACCCCATCGAATGTTTTTATGGCCTCTGTAAGTATCTTCATATTCTGTAATAATATATTAAAGCCACAAACTGTTTTGAGAGGTAATCTTATGTCTTTATTCATATCTCTATTCCAGACAATAAAGGGAACTGCTTTCATCAAATGTTTTATTCTTGCCGTCTCTTTTCAAATATTTAATAAAAATGTTTTATGATGGTTGACTTTACTCAGTATCATCATATTTCACCTGTTATAATTCCAGTGCTGTTAATCAATAATCAATGGAAATGAACTTGTATTCGATGCTAAAGGCTGCTGTCAGCTGTATTCACTTCATCTCAATATAAACTCACATTTTTACTTCTGAAAATATGGACTAACGCAGAGGTGGAAAGTGAATTACATTTACTCGCGTTACTGTAATTGAGTAGCTTTTTTGTGTACTTGTACTTTTTTAAGTAATATTTTTAATCTGTAATTTTACTTTTACTTAAGTATATTTTGTGTGAAGTATTGTACTTCGCTACATTTTAAAACTCATTCGTTACTGAGTAAAAAAAAATCGCTCCGTGGAAACAACTGCAGCAAATAATGGGCAGAAGAAGAAACTGGCGCTAAAATCACAAGAAAGATGCAGACGGACAAGACAGGCGTTAATGGTGCAGACCCAGCTGAAAACCAGACCCCGTCGTATTCTGCTGAAGTTGAACTCGAAGGAAATGAAGTGAACCCCTGGCCATATTCATGCTCTATTATGCAGTGTAAGCTGTGTTTGCCTCGGGAGACCGAACTAGCAGCTTATAAATATATCGACATCGCCCTTCGCAAGCATGTGGAGATAAGGTAAATACTTGCATCGTTGCATTGGTGGTTAAAATGAAGCTTTTACGGTTTAGCAAAGGTTTTGCACAAATGAGCCAAAAGACAGTGGTGCAGGGTGTGCAATATCGTCTGCGAAAATATAGTAATTGTTGTTTTAACGATGTGCGATTTGACATTATCAGTATTTTGCCAAAAACCAAACAAATCACTCTAAACCAGCGGTTCTCAATTCCAGTCCTCGCCCCACCGCTCTACATATTTTCATGTCTCTCTTAGTTAACACACCTGATTCAGATAATCAGCTCGTTAGAAGTGCGCTCCATGAATGAACTGTGTTCCGATTGACATGCTCCCTACACAGTGTCCATTGCTCCCTACTCCTGAGCAGGGGAAAGCCGCTGAAGTTTACTTCACTTCAGAACATTCATTCATGGATTTGCGTTGCGCAACATCTTTACGCACGGACGAGTGTGACATCATATACGTCTGTAAATATATACAATTTAAATTCACGTCTCGCACACTTCAATGCACTATGAATGGAATACGTTCGCTTCGAACTGGAATCATGGAGGAATATTGTGTGATGTCCACTTCGCAGGGCACTTGCGTTCGAATAGAACAAACGTCTGAAGTGATAAGAGTAACATACGAAATGTGCAGAGCGGTGGGGCGCGAGGACTGGAATTGAGAACCGCTGCTCTAAACAGTGTGCTGTGAAATCTAGTAACGTTAGATTAGACTAATCCGCGTGCATCTGGAGTGCTTTCTTTCACTGCGTGATTCAGTCTGTTAAAATGCGTTTAGAATGATCACAAAATTGAAGATATAGAAGCAGAAAATGTATATATTTATATAATTTAATATAGTAAGTCAACATCACATGAAGAATGCCGTTTTTCTCAAAAAATCACCATGATTACATAGGCCTGTAGTTTTGCTTTTTACACAGTTAAAAAAACAAGTTAATTAAGAGACTTACGTTTTAGACACATTGCCTGTTTTTGCTCTTTTTCGACAACAAAAATAATTCCATATACAGTTTTGCGTCTCTGACTCTGAGCAATGACGTGTTTCATTCCTTGAATTAACCGTTTAAATGATTCTGTTCAATCACAATGACTCTCTTATGAGTGACTTACTGACACCTGCTGGTGGTTCTAATTTAACATTTAAAGTATCTTTTGATTTATTTATTTTTAATTTCAAATGACTATTTAACATTTGTGACCCTGGCCTGGAGCACAAAACCAGTCTTAAGTCGCTGGGGTATATTTGTAGCAATAGCCAACAATATATTGTATGGGTTAAAATTATACATTTTTATTTTATGCCAAAAATCATTAGCATATTAAGTAAAGATCATGTTCCATTAATGTATTTAGTAAATTTCCTACTGTAAATATATCAAAACTAAGAGCTTAATTTGAACAACTTTAAAGGAGATTTTCTCAATATTTGGATTTTTTGCTCCCTCAGATTCCAGATTTAAAAATATTGTCCGATCATAACAAACAATACATCAATGGAAATATGATTTATTCAGCTTTCAGATGATGTATAAATCGCAATTTAGGAAATTGGTTTTCTGGTTCAGGGTCACATTTTATGTCTTATTTATCAAAACATTATTTCTGCATTTGTAACTGCAGGCTAAATGCATTCAATGTCCGTGTGTAATACATCTATGCCACTTCAGATGAAGCTTCTGCGTTTCCTCTGCATTGCAAAGATGCATTTTGTTGATACTGATTTAATTTGCCTGGTAACAGCCCAAATGTCTTATTATTCTAATTAACCGATTAATTTAATTAAAACACCTAGTTTGAGATTTATAGGCCTATCCCAGGTGTGTCAAACTCAGTTCCTGGAGGGCCACAGCCCTAAGAGTTTAGTTCCAACCCTGCTCCAACACACACACCATGTAGTTTTCAAATAAGCCTAAATGATTAGTTTAGCTGTATCAGATGTGTTTAATTAGGGTAATATCTACACTGTGTAGGGCTGTGGCCCTCCAGGTACTGAGTTTGACACCTTTGGTCGATCCCATTTTTCCCTCCCTCTCATTGTTAAAATGTAACTAAGTACTTTTTACTCTGAGTAAATTTTAAATGAGCTACTTTTTACTTTTACTTGAGTAGATTTTTAGACTGGTACTTTTACTTGTACTTAAGTACAATTTCAGTAATGTAATGGTACTTTTACTTGAGTACAATATTTTTGTACTCTTTCCACCTCTGGACTAACGTGACGATTTTATTTTCTGTGCTGCCATCGTGTGGTGTATGATCCATATCTACAAACCTCGAAATCGAAAACACATTTATATTCCGCAAAGGCTAATTATGCCGTTCATGTATTTTTCGTATGCATTATTTATAATACTTTCACATCATATTATATATAAAGGTGACTTTATCTGTGAGATTCATTCATGTCTTAGATTAGTTAATGAAGGCTATCATTCAGGCTCATTTAAACTCACTCTCTTTACACACTCCGCACCGGAACCGGAAATGTGCTACAGAAATGAACAAGAGTGTAAATAAATACAATACACACACCGTGAAACAGAAAGCCTTAACAGTTAATCTGTTAAAAAATCATGCATTTAAAAAAAATAAACTTTTATCTATAACTTGTCCAAACTGCAATTGTGTTAATTTGATAGCGAACGCCCTAGAGAATATAATATTGTATAGCTGGGGATAACCAGTCGTCTTAATATTATGCATATGCTAATTGTATATGCTGCTTTTATTACAGCTCTATGTATTTTACACAGTTATTAACTCCTATTTAACTCCAAGTGAGATAAAGGTCCCTCCTATTTACAAAACGTAGCTAAATCCTAATTACAATAGGCCTACTTAAAACAGTTTCAATGTAATATATTATCTCAACATAAATGAAAAGACAAAGTGGTTGTTTTATCAGTGATGCGCGAGCTGAATATTAGCAAATAGTCGAGAAACACATTTGACACATTTTAAATTTGCAAAACCAGACAAATTCAGGTCTGTGTGTAAACGACCAACGGCTTGCTTTTACCCTAAAACACTGATAAAATATAAGCATTTGGTGATGAGCGACATGAACTATAAGCGACTGGATTTAGGACATGTTTTAGACTACAAGTTTCCATTGCGATTTGTGTAATTATCACAAGCAACCAACAGAAGGAGACAGAAACACACGGCACAGATGCAGCCTACAGCCATACTCTCAAGACAGGATTTTGATTCATTACAAGTAATCTGGTTTAATTGAAAATCAGTCCCAATTTTCAGAAATCTCATGATCAGAACTTAAACAGCAATACATGTTAGATCAGTTTTTCTCTTAACGCTCGACTGCATAGAGTTGCCCTCAGGCAACGGAAAGTTTTTCTTATGCCCCATGTTCAGTACATGATTTTTCAATGATTGCAACCAATTCAAATGTTTGAAAAGCATCAAAGAACAGTTCAATAAGGTGTAGGAGTCACTATCTAGCACCACTTGAAGGCAGGACATCTTATCACATGGTCACAGGAGCATATGGTGTGAGAAAAAGGCAAGATTATTTGCTTTAGTAATCTTATTTAAAATGACAAACTCTACATGGAAATATGTGTATGAAGGTGTAGAAAAGATTTTTTATTTTGCATGTTCAGAAATTCAGTTTTTCTTTTCATTGCCTCAGGGCAGGGGTAAAGAAGCAGGGGTCCACAGCTCCCATCCTTAAGCAGGATTTCCCATTGACAATACATACGGACAAATAATGTGTGACAAAAAGGGAAGATGCAGGGTTCCTGGGTGCGAAGAGACACCCAAAGTGATGTAACATACACCTCTGTTTCACAGCAGAGAAGAAGTGCTTCTTGAAGTTTAACACGGAGTAAAATCTCATTCCATGAAGTACTTGACACGACACTACATCAGGGCTGGGACACTTCGGTCCTGGAGGGCCACTGTACTGCAGAGTTAGCTCCAACCCTAATCAAACACATCTGAACCAGCTAAGGACTGTATTTTAAGATCACACGAAAGCTCCAGGCAGGTGTGTTTAATTAGGGTTGGAGCTAAACTCTGCAGGACAAGTTTCCCAGGCCAGCACCACGACACAAACCTGTCTGAATCAAATGCAATATATCAACATGTTTCTCTCTTTTCACTGAATGATTTCTTGACAGATTTGTGATTTTGTATTGCTCTCTGAACATTGTTCTATATGTGAATGGAGAATTTCCTTCGTGTTTTTGCACCTTTGTTGCATAACGTTGCCCCGAGGCAACAAAAACATATTTGGGGATGGGGGGCTGAAGGGTGGTCAACAAAATGTTTTATCAATAAAATGTTCCCAAATAAATCAAAAATGATGTGGAATAATTTTTTATCATGTACCATCAAAATGAATGCAGTAGAGCGTTAAGCTATAATATTGCTGTAATTGTAATTCTGAAATATTTACATTCCAAATACTACTTGTGCATCCTCAGAACTGAATGTTATCAGACTAGAAGGAATAAATACTTAACGAATTAATTCAATGAAAATGTTTTAAAATACAGAGAGGCTTACGCCTCACAGTAACTATAAACCCAGGGTTTCTGCAGGTGATATGAAGGTGCGTTTAAAAGAAAATATAAAGAGTCAATTGAATGGAACACAGTATGTATGATCTCTAAATATCTTGTATTAACAACACTTCAAAATTTGAAAATACAACTTCCAAAAAATCATTCAGAAGATTACTTTAAATCATTTATACACACAAACACTTAAGGCTTGGATAGCTCTGCTGAACACTAGAATATAGAAAAAAACTCTTCGGATCAGATAAAAAAATAAAAAAAGTGTTCTACATCAGTATTTTTGCCTCGTTTTGGTGCAATTGTTCTTAAATCAGATTCTTAAATCTAAATTAATTTATCTGAGATGTAATTCCATAAAATCAGTCTTGTTTTCTGAGGAACTATAACGAGTATGTGATTAAAACAACAAATATCTTCCAAGGGGCTCAGAACAAAACTGAATTCAAAGAGAAAACGACTTGTTATCCTCCATTGACGTTCTTTTTTTAAGCATAACATTTTAATCAGTTTCTCAGAAAACAAGATTTATTTATTTTGCATCTCACGGAAATGTATATTGATTTAAGGATAATTATATATTTGAATCAGAAAAAAAGAAAATTTTAAGACTTTATGAATTTAAATCTTTCTGCTCGCTCTTAAGACATTTTAAGGCCTTAATTTGTGGAAGAGTGATTCACTTTTTAAAACACAAACACACAACTACAAACTGTCCATGCTTCAATAACCAAGACCAACATGTAACTTAAACAAGCTTATTTTTAATGGATCTGCAAAATCGTTTGAATTTCCAAAGAGAACGCTCCCCTCCCTGACACGTGTCTGGACTAGAAGATATACTTCCTGTGAATTACAAACATGGCAAAACTTACAAAAGACCCCAAAAACCCAAAGAAACCAGCATGCAGGAGAGAATGAGTAACTGAGTGAAGGAAAACAAAACAAACGTATAGAAGAAATTCATAAAACAAGTCATTCTGAAAAATAAACAACAAACTACATTTTCTTTTTAAACAAAACAAATATATAATGCCATTCTCTTCTGAGCAAACAGGTTGAATCCGGATGGTTCCACGCGGCGTGTTGGGTTGAGTCAGCGGGTCAAGCAGAGAGGAGAGGACCTCTGTGTGTGTGTGTGTGTGTGTGTGTGTGTGCGTAACTGTTACAGAAATGCCATGTTTAAATGTGTGTGTTTGGGGGTGAGCTCTAAGGCTCTACATTAAGGCACCGGACGAAAGAAATCAAATCAAAGAACAAAAAACCCAGCTAGAGAAGATCTCTCACTAACACACAACACTAACCCCAAAACACTGGACAAAGTCTCGTCTAAACGCTCCGCCGCGCCTCTGTGCCGACGGACCGCGTCTCCAGGTCCACTGACGGTCTCTATGTAGTGGTGAATGCGCTTTTTGTTTAAATTCATTTCTTTCTTTAAACTTTAAAATAATAAGAAACATGAAATGATTTTTTCTTTACATGGTTTTTTTCAGAAATACAAATGTCAGCAAGCAGTCGTGAGTGTGAGAAACATTAGAGATGTGTTTATTACGGAGAATCCCGTGAGAAGAACAGAACGGAAGAGTGTTAGACAGAAATGAGGGATGAGAGAGAGAGAGAGAGATAGAAGAACAGATTGTGTGTGTGTGTGTGTGTGAGTAACTGTGTGTCTGTTCAACTGCAGCACTTGGTCTTCCATCCTGTGACTCCACCGCCAGTGCTGATGTCCACGTTTTCACTGTTGGGCTCTTTTACGGGCGTCTGCGGGAAAAAAACATTTTGGATTTGCAAACATCACATTTTGTTCGTTTGATCGCTTTCTGGTGCCAAACTCACACCACTGGTTGAGTCCCTGCTGCGGTCCGGCTGATCAGGATGCTCAAACAAACAGAGCCGTGTTTTGATAGAGCCACAGTGTTCATTAAGGGTGTGCGATAATTGTTTTAACAATATGTGATCTGACATTATCGAGTATGTCACTCACTTTGCAGAAAACAAACAAAAACACATCTTGAAAGGCCAAAAGCATTCACTGCATGATGAAGCCTATTAAACTGCCTGGTAACACTTGATTTTAAGGTGTCCTTGTTACATATACTTACTGTAATAATAACAATAAATTAGGCATAATTACATGCAATTAACCCTAAACCAAACCCTCATCCTATTCCTAAACATATAGTAAGTACATGTTGTTAATTAATATTACACTGTGACAAGGACACCTAAAAATAAAGTGTGACCGAATGCCATGGTTCCAGATATAGAAAGCAAAAATATCCTTGTATGGGTTTTTGTTTTCACTTTTATATAGTTAAGTAATATCAAATAAGCAACAGCGCGTTTTAAAAAATATACATTGTGAGCGCAACTGCAATTGAGATATTAATTTTATACAACAGAACAACAAACAAGTTAATATTGAGCGAGTTATATTTTAGACACAATATTTTCTATATTGTCAATTATTATTTTTTAAAGCCAAAGCAGAACATTTGTGCATCTCAGAGAAACACTGTAGCGTTTTGTTTCTGAATGAATCATTTGAGTCAATGATTCAATGATCCATTCATAAAGACAGTGGCTGTATCTGAAATCACCCCTTATACCCTCCTTCACTATTCCCTACATACGTCCACTCATTCAGTTCACTAGAAGGAAATGGCTGTCCCTTTAAATAGTGCACAATTTGAGGGTATAGGGGGCAATTTCGGATACAGCCAGTCACTTGAGTCGTTTCTAAATGAATCGGCCATTTTGAACTAATCATTTGAATGAATGAAGGGACTTGACGCCACCTACTGGTGGTTTTAATGCCATATTTATCCATGAAAGGCCTAAAGCACCAAAGTGCCAGCATAAGAACACACTCAGAAAATATTAGTTATTAAAATATTTTGTATTTTTATATATCCAAGATATAATTTTGTCAATATCACACACCCCTAGACTTCTAGGAGAATCCACCTATGAATGATTTACTTATACTTGTCTCTACATTGTAAGATGGGAATGGAAACATTAATGGGGCTTTGGGGCATTTGCAATTTGCAAAGTGATTCAGTGAGTTGATTGTGCCTTGTTTTGTTGAATTATAATTCAGACAAAAACCCATACAGACTCATTTATGCTCTGTGCCACTATTAGAAATGGAGTATTATATAGAAAAGTGAACAAACCAAAAGCAACAAACCAAGCATTTAATATACCAGAGAGATCAGCTGCTGTGAATGTGTATTTATGAGACAAATGACATGAAATCGCTGCTCTTTTGCCTGCAATGTTTGTGCTTAAAAGCATCAAGCTCAATATCAATGGTGTCCCCAGTCAGTCATTCCCGAGCTCACCTTTCTGAGAATGTCTTCTGCTAACGTGAGGAACGCCTTCTCGATGCCGACGTTGGCTTTTGCACTGGTCTCGAAGAAGCGAATCCCGTGTTCTCTCGCGATCTGAGGATCGGCACAAGAACAGAGAACATTCATTGTGTTTGCAGGCCTGAACTGATACGTACGGACCCATTCGAGGATGATTACACAAGTTTCTTAGATGAACACTTAGCAAAGAGCTTCAATCGAGTAAGTGACAAATATTCAACAAATAAACTGACTTGGGGCGTGTTCACACTTGGTGTCTTTTTTGACTAGGAAAAAGTAGACGAGCGCTTTTTTATTCAAATTAAAATCTGGTAGCGTTTTGGTTACAAATAGCAGCCGAGGGTGTCTTTTGTTGCTATAACAACAGCTGCAACGGTAGCCAAGCGCTGTGTGCAGCAGAAATGTCGGCTTTTGAAGTTAACTGGGAGGGTATGTCGGTTCACAACGTCGTTTGTGGGAGCGCAACATTATAATGGGAAAGGAAACTGTATGGTGCTTCCAACAATTTAGTCCAGGAGCTCCGGTTGGATGATGCACGGTTTCATACAACTCCTTGTGCTCCGAAACTAGTACGATCTGTCTACCGGCCATCTTCTCCTTTTTCTTCTTGTTATGGAAACAACTCGTCACTCGCTTGTCATTGGTCAGTTGTCAAAAAGGTGCTTGACGTAGGGCGTTTTTTCAGAAGAGTTCTTGAAAAGATGCTCTCAGCTGCAGAAAGATGCTGGTGGTGGCGTATTAAAAAGCACTCAGGACTTTTGTGAAAACACGGTTCACTCCATAGGATTATAATGTAAAACAGACGCCAGCAGCTTCAAATAAGACGCCAAGTGTGAACACAGCCTCACAAAACAAAACAAAAACTTAACAAAATGTCTCAACTAGTGGACAAATTGCCCATCCAGATTAGGGCTGGGTAATGAGACACATTTCACATTTTTATTCCATATTGATTCACAAGCTTGTGATTCAACTCAATCTCGATTCATTTAGATGTATAGGCAGTCAGGGACAGTACATGTAATACTGTTTTTTTCCCCAAGGAAAAATGTCTTTACTAATGCTGTATACTAAAAACGCTGTCAGATGTTACATTACTATGTTAAAGGGATCTGTAAAGAAACATTTAAACTGCACATAAGGCGGTTTTTATAATACATTGAATTATATAATTATGTTAATTCAAACATACATTAAATATGACTACATAGGTTAAGTAAAAGTAAAACTTAATATTGAGTTTATGGAAACTGAATGGCTTTTCTGAGGTAAACGTATTGTTATATAACATTGAAACTCTGATGATAGTTTGTTTCAACACTTTCTGATTTTTATTCATGTATATTTGGTGCAGTAACTGGTAGAATAGAAGAAGAGATAAGTTCACATGTCGCGTCTATACAGTGATCTGTCGCGCAACATTAAAGAGCACCAAAACGGTATTGTTTGAATTCATAATACAATTGACATTTGAATAGCTGACACATTGTTTCACAGCATACGTAAAGCACAAAACTTATTGTCATTTATTGAATGGGAGTTGTGCTAAAAATAATGCTACACTACATTTTGTTCACAAATCAACTGAACACAACATAGATTGATTCTAGGGACTTAAAATACATATATGTCCATCAAAATGAGAATGGATTAAAATCTATATTTTCGACACAGCCCTAATCCTAATTCAAAATCCCTCCACCGTCTCTTACCTGTTCCCCCTTGGCTTTTGGTACGACACGTTTGTCTTCCATGTCACACTTGTTGCCTAGCAGCATCCTCTCCACATCCTCGTTAGCGTGCTGTAACAACATACACACATTTGAGACGATGCATTCTTCAGACATGTGATCAGCAAGAGACAAAAAATAAACCAATCTGACCACGCCCCAAGTCACGCCCACAAGCCACACCCCCAGCACTTATTTTATTGATTTATATATATATATATATATATATATATATATATATATATATATATATATATATATATATATATATACACACACACACATACATTAAAAGATATATCTTATACAGTAAAAAGCAGCACTTGATAATCATGATAACAATAGAATATATTATAATAAAGTACTATAATATATTATAGTAAAGTTTATAGTAAATAGAATTGTTATTATTATTAAAGTACCTGCATTACAATGAATGATTCTGAAATTAATATCTTCTGCTCATCAAGGCTGAATGTATTTGATTAAAATAAAGTTAAAGACAGCAATATTGTGAAATATAATTACAAATTTTAATACATTAAAAATTGCTCTACTATAAAGTTTCTCTATAAAATTGCATTACTCCAATTTCCAGTGTTACACGATCTTATAGAAATCATTACAATTTATTTGACTTAAGAAACATTTCTGATTATTATCAATGTTGAAAACAATTTTGCTGCTTCATATTTTGTGGAAATGGTGACCGTGATACTCTTTATTTTTCAGGATTTTTTTGATAAAATGAACAGCATTTATCAAATATATTAATTACATTTGTTAATGCATTTATTAAATAGAAATCATTTTAAATGTCTTCACTCACTTTATCACTTTCATACATTAATAAAATTATAAATGTCTGTCTTTTTAAAATCTTATACAAATGTTTGAGTTGTATCATTGTTTCCACAAAAATAATAATCAGCAAAACTGTTTTTAACATTTATATTAATGAGAAATGTTTCTTGAGCAGCAAAGCAGCATATTCGAATGCTTTATGAAGGATCATGTGACACTGAAACTGTGACAGCAACTCTTTATAAACACCAACAGATTTATAAATGTTTCTGATAATCTCAGGATTATTCCGTCCAAGATGTTTTAGAAAATCTTTTCGCAGTTTATTTTAGTTAATAGCTTAAGGCCATTTGTGTGATTTCAATCATCATGCAGTAACCAACCAACCCCCCCACCCCACTTTAAAGAAAATATAAATAATTGGATCTCAAGCGAATCACAGGGGTCGTCCCTCAGAGGTCGGAAAATACGGAAATACCTATTTATATGGAAAAATCACATCCCTGATTCTTACAAAACACTGATGTTCAGACTGACAGCCTCAGTTAAAGTGGCTCCAGAAGTCACAGAAGAAACAGTACTGAAGAACTGAGTCTGCAGCAGTAACTTGGATTTGTACGATAGGCCACCAAACACACAACCACATCCCTCATGGAGTCTCATGTTCAATGAATTCTCTTGAAAGTGCTGCTTGTTGGGAAACTCTGCATGAATCATCAGACTGAAAATCAAACGGTCAGCAGTTTCACAACACGATTATGTATCTTTAAGTTGGTGGTTTTACAGCACTGGAACTTCAAAAGTCCTACACCAGCGGTTCTCGACTCAAAAATGGGTCGCAAGTCCGTTCTATTTATGACAACAAACCATAAAATGCAACTACCCATATGATCATGCATCGTCAGGCTAGTAAAATATATGGGCTTATTAACTTTTAAAAGGGAAGAGAAACACTTCCCATATTGTTTTTCATTGACGTCAAAAGATACTTGTCCAAACAAACTCTGTATTTGGATACAAATTCATCAATTGCATTCAATATGGTTTCACTTGACCAGAATGTGTTTTGGGCAGTCAATTATTGGCCAACATTTTCCTATTCAGCTCATGTCATAATCATTTTATACATCCCTGAGCCAGAGTTAACTAAAACCATATTGTATGGGTTTAGTTGACTTAATTCTAGTTATTTTAGTTCTTCAACTTTAAATGAAAATTAGACATTTTAAAGAAACATATTTTGTTTTATATTCCAGGTAGCTGCCAAGGCAACATTTCTCATTTTACTTTAGTAATATAACAGTAATAAAATGAATTTAAAGAAAAACTAATAAAGATCACAAGTCTATAACAGTATATAAACCCATATAGCTATAACAGTACATATGATAAATGTTTAAGTTTAAATTTAAACTAATTTGTTCACTATTGTTTATGTCAATTGTAAAGTTTTAGGTAGGTTTTAGGGAAGAAATAATTAAGAGCAACTCAATCACAACATTTTTTTTATCACAAAAATAAAAATGGTCATTCCCAAACCTGTATGAATTTCTTTCTTCAGTTGAACACAAAAGATGTTATTTTGAACAATGTTGGCAACCAAACAGTTTCGGTTCCCTTCTGATTTCCATAGTATTTTCTGGCTTTATGACCAACAGATGAAGGAAATTCACACAGGTTTGGGAAAACTTGGAGAGCAAATGATGACAGTTTTAATGTTTGAGTGAACTGCCCCTTTAAAACACCATCCCCTGAATAACGGTGTCTATTCTGATGTTGTCTGAGGGTGCAGTAAGGTCGTGTGAAGACTGACCTCATCAATATTTCTGAGCCATTTGCTGATGTTTTCGAAGCTCTTGGCGTTGGTGATGTCATATACGAGCATGATTCCCATGGCCCCTCTGTAGTAAGAGGTAGTGATGGTGTGAAACCGTTCCTGCCCCGCTGTATCCCTGCACAAACACATTGACAACCACAATCAAGCACTGCAGCAGCCCAGACGCGTGTGGACCCAATGGATTATAGACTGCAGAAGATACAAAATTAACTTTGGTTGGCAATAGATGGTGACCAATTGTTACCAACCAATATTATCAACTATAATGATGGACAAATGATCATCTAATGTGATCATTACTTGTGAGTGTTTCATTACTCTACAAGGCAATTTCACAGAAAATAACCAAAATGGGAACACAAGGTGCAGAGGCGATAAGCATAAGAAAAAGACGTGAGCATTTCCATTTTTTCATAAGGGTTCGTCCTGACAGTCTGTTAAGTTTAAAATACAGAATGAATGCCAGGCGGGCGTGGCACGCATCAGACAGACGGAGCTCAGAGGGAGACAATAAGAAGGCTATTCAGCGCAAAAATATCCATTGTTGAAAGTTAAATTAAGCCGCTTTAAACTGAAACTATAAATTATAGGCTACTATATTTTACGAGTTTTTTTAAAGCCCTTCATATAAAGCTTGTCACATGTTTAGAACAAAGTGTATTATGCACTTTCTCCACAGCAGTTCAGTCGGTGTACTTCCTATAGGTATTTTTTTGGGATGCTCGTATCAAACTCTATATTAACGGTATTGCTTCATACCGTATCGCTTATAAAAATATATAGACATATCGTACAAACTCGATATACCGCCCAGCCCTACATGCATTTGACGCTTGGTAGGTTTTAATTCTGTATCCTGCATATGAAAAAATGCTACATAATATATAGAAATGAGAAACAAATTGCAATATGCATATCACAACAGCTTGCAATAAGTGAATTATTTCAATAATTCGAAAAATGTCAGATTAATTTAACTTTATTGCCAAGTTGAGCAAATAATTTAAATCGTTTTTTGGTTTGTTTGTTTACTTTGTTAAAATTACATTGTCAGATTTGTAACCTTTTATGTAATGCTACAGTAAAACACTGCAGTTTACTTTTTTTAAAGTTACATAGTGATGCTTTCTTCTCCCAGAGAGAACGTGAAACGGATGTTGGTTATATAATTTTTTAACGCATATAAATATAATTAAATTTTTAAATAAATGATATTGAATTTAAATTGGTTTTACACACTTAAAGCATGGTCTTAATGTACCTGTTCTTACCATATCTGTAGCTTTATCTTCTTTCCTTGCAATTCAACTGTTTTGATCTTAAAATCGATTCCTAAAAAGACACAAAACAGAAGTTGAACAAAAACACTTAAAAGGAACAGCATTCACAAACTATTTTACTTCTGTGAGTGAAACACAATATTCAATGAGAATGAAAGTTGCATGACAGGAATTCTGTTAATTGGAAATTGATTGGATCCACTTAGTATTTTAATATTAGAATGGAGTCAGATCTGAATGTGATGGTATCTCTTCCTGAGGCACTTTTTGGGATGATTTTCACCAGGACGTTGATGCTGAAAGTCAAGTCAGAAGGTCCAGAGTAAACAGTCTTTCTCCACATATCCCAAAGGCTCAAGCAGATTGTTATTTGCCACTATTGCTGTACTACTGATAACATGTTAGAAAGCTTGCATTATGTACAACATTAGTCTACAACAACGTAAATTATCACTAGGGCTGCAACAACTAATTGATCAAATTGATTATTATCGATAATGAAAATCATTGACAACGATTCTCATTCTCGATTAGTTGGGTCTGCCCCAATTAAGTGGGAACGAGGGTCATTTTCATTTACTCTTGATAAGTCTTGAGTGACAAAACAACATAAATGAGTAATCATTTTTTGCACAATAGCTACACTGCTGAACTTTCATAGAAGTGGGATGTGTAGGCATACATTCATTTGTTGTGAAACCTTCTCAACAGAAATCTGGACTTGTGCAAATTGCCCTCTCAGGCTACTAGCGTGGGAGAAGCTTTTCCAAATGAGAAACAAACCTGAGTATTCAATGTGACAGAAAAGCATCAAGAAAACGCTACATTGCATATAACAAAACCAGTACTGACTGGGCATTTTTATTGTATTCAAAATTTTAAACGCAAATATTTACCATTAAAAAATTAGGTTTTGTAGACACTCTTGCAGTTGAAGTAGTAGTAGTATATTTTTATTTAACGCCATTTCAGCATCTTAGGCTATTTTCTCGTGCAGTTAACAGTAGCGTCATACCGTCACAGTTCATGTAGATGATGAAGGGTAGAGAGATCTCTCAGCAGCAGCGTGTTGTTGAGACCAGCACAGACAAACACGGACAGGACGGGCAGAACGGAAAGGTTCATCTGTGAAACTGCTTTGAGTTTAATGGCCCAACGGCACAGTAAAAGCTTTCAGACAGAAACTCACACTGGAAAATGATCACTGGTTAGATACCGTGTTTGTCCTGCTGCACAACTTTATTAGTGATGTTTGCAGAGAGACTTGGAACTGGTAAGAGACAACCACAACACCCTGGCAACCGTGAGCAATGTCCCAAAAAAAACAACAACAACAAAAAACACTTAGCAACCATAGTTGACAACCAAAATCACTCAAAACACCTTAGCAATTCCTCAGTAACAAGCTAAATAACTGAAAACACTTTGGCAACAGCATAGTAACAACCTAAATAACTCAAAATATCTTAGCAGCAGTATAGTAAGAACATAAATCACTCAAAACACCTTGGAAACCACATAGTTGGCAACCAGAAGTGTTGAGAAACAGAGTTGTGACATGGTTTGATATCACCACCACGCCGTCACATGGTTCATGGAGCGGTTCCAGACACGGTATTATTGATATTACAATTAGCATAGTATTTATGGTTAAAATGGCAAAAACTTTTTTGGTGGCCAGAAAAATAATATTAATATGCAATGCCATGGTTTATTAACTAGATGTGGATTTTTTTAAGTTACATTTAAAAAGGTTAATTGCTTATATCCCAGTGTTATTTTATAATATTCATGTACGAATACAAGTAAATGCTTAAAAAGGCAAGCAAATACGGAATTTAACAATAAAAAAAGTTTAAACGATGTTTAAAAAACACAAATGCAACAGCATTAAAAAAAACTCTTTATTATATTCCTTGAATGGGCAGGCTTCATTGAAACTCACAAACATAAACATGCAAATTATCGGTATCTGTATCGGTTATAAAAAATCAATATCGGTCGATCACTAGTTAAAATGTCAAAAAATGCAGTATTTCTTCAGTTTACCAGCGAGTGTCATTGAGAAACACTGAAATGAATGGGCTTCAATGCTGGAACTATTGGCCTCTTCATGACACGCTTTACTTCCGCATTCCTCAGTTCCCATGGAAGCCTATGATAGTGTCGCAACTCTGTAACAACCTAAATCACTCTAAACACCATAGAAACATTATCGTAACGAGCTAAACCAATCAAAACACCCTAGAAACAGCATAGAACAGCCGTAATGGAGATAACGAAAATATCTGAAGACTGTTATGAAAATAGAATTTTTTAAATAAAAAATACGACATAAAAACATGTCTATGAAAACATGAACAGATGTTAGATTATGATGCAGCAATGTTAAAAAAAGAAACATAAAAAAAGAAAAGCTGCCTGAGGTGAAGCTGACTATGCCAATAAACTGAAATTCAAAGCGATTCAGGTTATATATTTTTTGTCAGTATGTGTGTTCCCTGGGAATTGAACCCACAACCTTTTGCGCTGCTAACGCAATGCTCTACCACTGAGCCACAGGAACACAAGAATACAAAAGCATATAGTCGCTGTTTAGTGTAAGTTAGATGTATATTGATTTTATCAGATGATGTCGCGATTATAAATCAGGATTTAAGGAGTATAGTGAGAGTGTTTCCTCACTTTCCTGGTTAACGTAGTATTGACGGGTCGTTTTTACTATTTACACTTTTATATAGGACTACAGAAAATATAATGTGAACAGCTTTATTGGGCATTCAGTTGTATTACAGTATGTGACAGTTCATAGAGTAGAACAGATCTGAAGTGCCAAAACTCGTCTGTGCGCAAACTTGACGCAGTGACGTCATAAACATGCAAATTAATATGTGACGTCACAAGTCTCAAAAAATCCTTTGGGAAACACTGATTAATTTTTATGGCAGATTTGTGCTAGATTTTCATCTAAATTATCAAGTGATTCCTAAAAATCGCCTGCATGTTTTCGAAGCCATTCGAAGTACAAAAACGATATTAATTGAAGTATGCATATTGTTGAACAAATGTCAAAACATTTTATACATACACTGTATGTATAAAATGTATACATACACACGGAATGTATACATGCTCACTGTATACATACACACGGAAACTTCAAGGCAACCTGTCAAAATAAAAGTGCGGTTTAACATGCAACATAAATATATCATTCTTGTATTACTTTTGTACAGTATATGTACGTCTTTATATATTCTATTTAGTCAAATTTAAATAAAACAATTGATTGATAAAAATAATTATTACAACCACATAAAGCCGTTAGATGTAAAAAAAAAATAAAATAAATAAATAAATACAATTTTTTTTTTTAAAGGAATATTCACACAATTTTTCTACAAGGTATTCATTTTAACAGTAAACCACTGTGTTTGCAAAAAAAAATAAAAGGGTTTCATTTTCATTTGATTACAAATAAATGTTTCATGCCTTCATTTTATTATCAGAAAAAAATAAATACAAGAAAGAAATGGTAGGAACCTTTATTCAAAATTGAAATTTTAATTTCACCACTTATTTTTTCACTGAAATAAATGTTTTTGTTGTTACACAGTGAGTAAAGTACCAAAAAAAAGGTACCGTTGGGTACCGGTACTGAATTTCAGGTACCGATACCAGTTCAAATTTGAACGGTACCCAACCCTAATAGTAACGAGCTAAAATTCTCAAAACACCTCATCAACTGCATAATGATGAGCTAAACCGCTCTAGATTCACATAGTATGTTCTATCCAGGGGTGTAACGGTACACAAAAATGACAGTTCTGTATGTTGCTCGAGTTTGAGAAAAATTTAAAAAGATTAAATTCCTTTTTTTAATTAAGAGTGACTTACCAAACGAATAATATCTCTGTCTTTAAATGTAAAATAAATAATAAAGTCATCATACTGGACTTTGTGGAGCAGTTGTAAATTAGTAAAGAGATTTCAAGTGCTTCTACTTTTGGAGAACATTAGTCAAAATGTATATTTTAGTCTGCTCTCCATATGTTAGTCATGTATCTGTGTGATTCTTCACATACTGTCAGGATAATCCTTTATGCAAATGGTAATACTGGCGTGACTTTCTAACATTTACAGATAAGGATACAACTGTAAGATGCAAGTTATACACTAAAAAAACACGTCTCAAATGCATTAAGCAGCAAATGCATGTGACAGAAGAGCAAGCCGCTTTAAACCCCATGCTTATGAGTTACTTTGAAACCTTTAATATAAAAGCACATCTCATGTTTAGGACTACTTAAATCATGTACTTTTCCCACAGCAGCTTATCTCTGTCCTCCATTATTTTTCCGACGTGTTCGTGGACATGCGTGCCGAACTGAAAGACCTGTTGCGAATACATCTACCGTTACACCTAGGGGTCGACCGATTATCGGCCTGGCCGATTATCGGCGCCGATATTAAGCATTTTACCGATTATCGATATCGGCCATTTTAAAAACAGATTTGCCGATAATTTTTTTTTTTTTTTTTTTTTTTTTGCAAACAAACATACTATTTACAGGTGACATTATTTATTGGTGAATAAATAATACAGGTGAAACTATTTAATGTTTAAATGCACTATTTGGCTCGATGCAGCCTGTCTGAGCTCAACACTCTGTGAGAGTGAGGCGATCTCTCAATCTCTGAGAGCAATCTCCGCCCACCGCTCATCTGATATGTAGGAAGTCACGAGTCCGACCAATCAACGCGGAAAACTGAAGGCAGTCTCACACCGAGGCACTCGCTAACTGGAGCTGCCTCAGTGATCACGCATCAGTTGTCTCTCAAAGGCAGCAGCAGGCGTTGCTGAAGTTGCAAAACACCTCAATATAACCCATGATGTCATGATGCGGAAAATGCGGCGGAATCGCGGAATGCAGTCATATAATGGAATTTACCGTATAACGAATGTCACGGAATGTGTCGAAGTTTGGATGAATTAATCAAAAGTAGGTCTGTAAGTTACACTTAAATCGACTCGCGCTATGGACTAGTATCTATAAATATTAAGTCGCAAAAACACTATTTAAATATGAATCCTGCATGTTCTGCATCTCTGTTAATGAATGACACAGGCGTGCGGTTTCATTTACTGCACACACACATACTGAAGCGCGTGGCGCTCGCGCAGTTTTGTTTTCAGCGCCGTCTCACTAAATGAGGACATAAATACATGAACAACATCCCCAGAACTGCTCGGACAGTCACGTTCACGAGCATTTGACCGTTCATTTGAGTAAAACGATCGTCATATATCATATATACATAGGCTACAGAAACTTAAAAAGGTCCTCATGGCAACCTGTCAAAATATAAGTTCGGTTTAGCGAATATATTACTGTGGTGCAGTAGAATATACGTAATACAACTACAACAATTATTACAACTTTTGTTGAGAATAATAACACAATACGCTATTTCTTCCATGTTTTAATTTTAATAGTAAACTCATTTGTTTGCCAAAAATAAAGTCTAACTCTCATTTGATTAAAAGATCAATTAAATTAATGTTTTATGCCTTCATTTGCACTGTACTGTAAATTAAAATCAACGGAAATGTTGTTGTTATTAACAGTTTTCAGAATTAAAAACATGTTTAAAAGCATTTAAAGAACGTTTTTTGTCAGAGCTCTTGTTATTATTAATTTTGGCATTAATTTTCATTTTTACACCAGACACGTATATCGGTTCAAAATATCGGTTATCGGTCTACTTGATCTGTAATAATCGGTATCGGTATCGGCCCTGAAAAACACATATCGGTCGACCCCTAGTTACACCCCCTAGCTGCACAAAGACAGACCAACATATTTAGCAGCAATGCTAAGCAGAACTCCAACCACAAATACACACACAGCTGCACTATGGGTGGGAGCCGCTTTATGAAATTATATACAAATGAGCAGCCAAAGACAGTCATTTTCACACAATACACGCAAACCACCGCAGAGAGACATGAAGCGAATAAAACTAGAAAATTCAGCTGATGTGAACGACACATGAGAATATAAAAACAGAGTGTGAAAGTTATAGTGGAGGACACACACTCATAGTACAACCTCTGTAAAAATGTCAAAGGACTTTTGACTGAGCCTTCACATTCACACACTCACTGCAGTCGGGTATTTTGGCCATTAAAAGCAGAAAGTTTAAGCCAAGCTGATGCCACATATGGCTTTAAAGGAACAACTCACCAAATATGACAATTGTGTTCTCTTTAACTTCTCTGTCGTGTTGTTACAAACCTGTATGACAGGAATGCAAAATAAGATCTTTTGCTACGCCATTTCATAAAATTAAGACTAAAGCTGTCATTTTTGGGCAAAGTAGTTGACAATAAAAGAGCAGCCTGGATATTCTGCCCTACATCAACAAAGCAAATTAATACTCTGATTTAATGTGACATGAGTAAAGGATTCCTGCAACACTTTAAGAAGCCTGGATTTGGCCACTAAATGTGAGACAGGTTTAAAACTTGGGTTATACGAGAACTGAACACAAAGGACATGGAAGTGTTCCTGACAGGCAGCCAATCAGACCCCTTCCCATGAGTCTCTGCAGCAGTGGGGCCCCCGCAAGGGTCCAGAATGAAGCTCCGCCCAACTGAGCCAAGATTCTGTCAGTCAAAGAAAGAGAATGCACTAGTGCCAGACAGAAAGAGAAAAGGAAGAAAAATTCTCTTTTTATGCATTTATAAGAGCTTAAATCAAGAGTTTAATAGTGGAAATATTGTTACGGTATGTATTTGTGTGTGAGTGTGTAAGGGATCTTTCCCTTGAGACTGCAGGGAGTTTCCGGTGAGTATTCTAAGGCTCTGAACTATAGAAAGCAGGGAGAGAGAGAAGCACTTTAAGTCAACATGAATCCGTCTTTCGGATGAGATGTTAAACTGAGGTCTTGACTCTCTGTGGTCATTAAAAAATCCGATGGCACATCTCGTAAAGAGTAGGGGTGTAACCCTGGTGTCCCGGCCAAATTCCCTCCACTGGCCCTTGTCAATCATGGCCTCCTAATAATCCCCATCCACTTGATTGTCTCTATGACTCTCTCTCCTCTCCACCTGTAGCTGGTGTGTGGTGAGCACATCCACTTGATTGGCTCAATGACTCTCTCTCCTCTCCACCTGTAGCTGGTGTGTGGTGAGCGCACTGGCGCCGTTGTCTGTGGCAGCCGTCACATTATCCAAGTAGAGGAGAGACCCCCCCCCACATGATTGTAAAGCGCTAACTCATCTGCTGACTTAAACCACTATTTCCTGACAGTTCAGAACATGCTTATTCTGACATAGTTCACAACTGCCACCTGATCACAACAGGAAGCCACAGGTGTGATGTGGTCACCTGACACACCATGAGCGGTCATGTGACTCACAGCACAGAGATAAAAACACAGTCGTAAAGGTCACACACACACACCCAGAAGCCAGGTCAATGTTTGTTTTCATTCCCAGGTTTTAAATCAGTCTGAAACATAATAAATGACGGCAACTTTATTCAACTTACAAATGCCATTAAGAACAAGCCTATTATTTCACAGATTAAACCATTTCTTGTTAACTAATACCAAAGACTAGAATACTCAAGACATGTCAATCTTACAGTTTTGAATGGGGAAAAAATGCAACTCTTAATATGGCCGCTTGATCACACACGCTCATGACTGCGCATGCGCACTGGCTGATCTAGCCTGAGAAATATCCTTTTTATAACGCTATTTGAGCAAAAAGAAACAACATTTATGACACAGTTGTTGTACGATTTCATTGGTGATTTCAAACATGAAATTTAATCAAAAGCTTAGTGAACAGTTTTGGAGAATTTGATTTTTCCCCATACAAAGAGATAGGAGCTGCACTTGGATGCCCGAGAGGATTTTCAAAGATGGCCGCCGAGTGACATGACTTGTCTTAAAGAGACTTTGGTAATACTCAATGAACCATGTGATGTCAGGTGTCAAGTCTAGAGGCAGCACAAGTTATGAACTATATATAAAATGAAAGGCATTTTCTTTGGAAGAACACACAGTGATGAATCATTCACAATAACCAGGAAGAACCAGGAACGTGTGTTATGAAAAATAAACTGGGTCCATTTTGATTTTTCTTTTCCTTTATTCTACTTTTTTTAGGAACAATCCTGAACAAGCATCACATACATTTGTTCTAACATTAGTTACAGGCTAACATACTTATTTAAACAAAAACTATTAACAAAAATGATCAAAACAAAACAACATAAATAATACAGAAAAGTTGAATATAAAGAAAATACATTTGACAAATATTTAATACCAATACAGGATACTTAATGTACAATAATACCTACTAATTTAATTTTGATTAAACGTAAACATGAATACACGTTCAACAACCAAAGGTCTAAAAATGCAGGACATTTCTTAAAAATCTGACAAAATACCAACGAAAGAGCATTTAGGATCAGTTCTTTAAAATAAATGGACAGGGCCGACTGTGTCTAAATTTGCCCCATGAACCGGCGTGGCGCTGAGATCTCCTGTTACCCCCAGAGAAATGACCCTGCCGTATGTAAACCAAGTTCAAGAGCATCTGCTAAATGACATCTACCCACGCCGTTCTCAGTGAACACATGCATGCGGTTCCTGTGATCTAACACGCTTCTCATTTTAACCCACTGAATGTACCTTCCAGGCATCTGAACACAGAGAACGAGTGAGGATAGGAAGTGCGTATTATATTGCAACAATGGTGTTCAAACATCTGCATCAATCTGAACAGGCATTTACATGCTTAGTGATGTTTGTCAGGTGACAGATGATGGATTTGGGTTAAATAAGCAGATAAGTAAATAAAACGACAATGAACTTAACATTCAGATTCATTACTTACCAATCTAATGTGGTTTATTTAAGATGCTCATCTCCTTACAAAAAGTACCGTGGTATTATTATGGATTCTGGACACCACCGTCTACTCAAGAAGTACCTTGGGAAAAACCCTGGCATAATAATATAGCACTTACTCAGTCCACTGGAACAATGGCAGCTCCTAAGTGCTTTTTTATGGAAGGGTGGAGAGATTGTTTGCAACTCTCACACCTGGCAATAACCTAAAATCTACAGTCAAACACATACACTAACAACCATAAAAATCCCATTTCAGATGTGCCTTCCCATGATATCATGCAGAAAGCTCCAGGAGGTAATGAAACCACAGGTTTAGCATAGAGAACACAGTTAGGCAACTGCTCTATTGGCACGAGCCGACTCGCGCATGCGCAGTAGCACAGACGAAGACGCCACACTAATGAATTATGCTTTTTTAAAAATAGCTTATGATCGATGACTTTAACAAACTCATTAGTTAAACATACTAGTGACACAGTAACGATGCGTCGTTTTAATATGTTAACCGGTTTAATCTTCAGAGCGATGGATTTGGGGGTTAACGTTACTCCATGTAACGTTAACCGGCCGCTTGAACCTTTAACGTTTAATCTAAACCATACACAATGTATCGATTATCTCATCTAGACTAATTAGAAATTAAATATAAACACTGTCAAGCCATTACTTTGACTTCTCCAGCGTCAAATTATTATTTGTTAGTCAACCCGCATGTTAAAGCAAACTTTAGCCGAATAACGTCAACAACTACAATAACATTAATCAAAATATACAGATGAACAGGACGACGTTTATTACACAACCAAAACAACCTTCGGGACTCTAGAATATGATTCTGAAACAACTGATTTCAGGCGATTCACTCCGCTGATATGAATCAGTTAACGTTAGCCGGTTAGCATGCTAAAGCCCAGAATCAAGGCCTAGTCAGCACATACTCACACATTAAACAGCATTTCAGACATAAAACAGCGAATAAAACCCTCGCAAAACCCCGGGTGTGATACGTTACTCACCTATAGTCGAGATGAAGGTGGTGTTGAAGGCGTCATCTGAAAATCGGAACAGCACGCAGGTCTTTCCCACCCCAGAATCACCAATCAAGAGCAGTTTAAAGAGCAGATCATAGGTCTTCTTCGCCATCTGAGCTCTTATAAACACAGCCGATAGAGACTGAGTGTGTGTTAAAGGCAAAGCGTGTGTGTGTGTGTTATCCAAAAACACACACCGGACAGTCTCCTCGCAGCTGAATAAACGTTACTTTGATTTCCTCTGTTGATTCTTTTTTAAACTCCAAAGGAGATGTTTAAGATGTGCGTTTCTCCTGAAAGTGTGGTGTCTGGTGTTTTTAATGTCTCTGTCTTTCTTTCTCACACTGTCGGGACAAAATGGCTCCTCCGCCCGACTCTCTTTCTTCAAACTACACCAGCGATCTGATTCAAATGAAAGATATTCCGCTTCATCCCAGCGATGCCGAACCACACAGATCTCGTTTGACAGATGGATCCAAACCGACAGTCTGTACCGGGTCCGTTTGTGGAGTTTAGAAGAGGACAAACACAGAGACGATCGACCAACCGCCGTCGCCTTCGAATGGAGCCACCACGGCGACACCCTAGATTTCAGAGCCACGCCTCTCATCCCGCCCCTACGTCAGCGCTTGGCTTTGTGATTGGTCGAACGCGCTGTATTTCAAATCCATCTCGGACGCTGATTGGACGGAGAGCCAAGCGTCTAGAGACATGAGGGCCTTATTGACGTAGCTCTTTTGGGGAGTGTGAATGCAGCTGGCTCAGCCCAGAGCCTGACCCCTAACGACACTTCGTGGCCCTACAGTCGGTTTCCGTCAGCCCCAAGCAGCGCAGCTGGGTGTGATTACGTCACCGTGACGAATCCAGATGTTAAGTCAAACCCGGTGATGTCAGTCCGGGCGTGGTACGTTCAGAACCTTATGTGACCCTGGATCACAAAACCAGTCATAAAGGTAAATTTTTTAAATTGAGATTTATACCTCATCATTTCCATTGATGTATGGTTTGTTATGAAATGGTAATATTTGGCTGAGACACAACTACTTGAAAATATGGGTGCAAAAAAATAAAACTATTGATAAAATAGCCTTTTAAGCTGTCCTAATGAAGTTCTTAGCAGTGCATAATCAAAATTTAGTTTTGATATATTTACGGTAGAAAATTTACAAAATATCTTCTTGGAACATGATCTTTACTTAATATACTCATGATTTTTGGCATAAAATAAAAATCCATAATTTTGACACATGATTTATTGTTGGCTATTGTTACAAATATAGCGGTGCTGCTTATGACTGGTTCACATACGACAGCACAAAAGTTATCTGCTGACAATGCCAAAACATGGTATTGTGGTACTTTTAACATTGTAATACCATGGTACTGGTACATGTCCAAACTACGGATTTACAATGCACTGACAGAAATATCCATATATTACCATGTTTTTGCACATTTAATGTGGTTTTCTTGTGTAGCCTACTTTGTTAAAACCAAACAGAGTGCATTACACTTCAGTACTATGGTAAAAATAAAGTTTAAGATGGGGGGTGTTCTTCAAATGCAATTGAAGAACATTTTTGGTTCTTAAAGAACCTTTCAGTTCAGTTTTTCCTCAACTGCTTTGACTTAAGTATAATAAGTTCAGAGCAATTATAGTTATTTTCACACTGTTGAAATCTGTATCTAAAAGGCTCAGTGTGAAACAAAAGCATATACACAAAACTGTCTGGTAAACAAACAAAAAAAGAGATAGAATAAATATGAAATTTGTAGCCTATAAAACAAACATTTGAGTTGACCACCAAAACATTAAATATTAAACAAGGCTCACATGAGTCACAACAATTTGTAGACATGCAATAGAATTGCTATGAGAAATAACTATTTTTTTTCTTAGTGTGAAGAAATGTTCATAATCTGGAAAACTTTTTCCCCCATAGGAACTTTAAGTGTATTGGAAAGTTTCAAGATGGTAAAGATACTGTGGAATTATTAATGTCAATAAAGAGAGAAAAGTGCATGATATTACCAGTATCCCAAATGAAGAGAATAAATCAAAATGCCCCATTTCCAAACTATCTGCAGATCACACACTGCAAGAATCATCTTATTTTCTTGTTCGAGTTCTGTTCTCGTGTCCTGTGAGGTTTGAAGAATTCGGCTATTGTTTGTTTGACATTGGGCAACATTTTCCCTAATGCAGCTGTAAACATGCAGAAACCTGCTGTGACTCAGACAAGCATGGCTCAGAGCTGCTGGAGGTTTTATTCCTTTATATCTGTCAGTGAGTCACTCCTGGAGCTCCAAACTGTTTCCAAACCTTGCCGCTCAACGCCACATGAATCTGGAATATTGGAGGAATTTCTTTGTGTTCAAATGTTTCTGTTTCTATTTCATTGCGTGATCATTCTTCTCACTAAAAGCCAAGTGTGAGGGGTTCTCAGGGTTCTTCATATCTTTTGATGGGTTTTAAGCTGTCCGACAAACTTTACACACACACACACACACACACACACACACACACACACACACACACACACACACACTGTGTCAGCAGAGGCGTAGCTGAGTGTTGTAAGTGAATCTGCTGCTATGTGTGAGTCACAGTGGAGTTAAACATCTGGTTCTGTTAAATCCACCGGATGTCATTCAGAGTTTGAGTCACAGCATTCAAACTCTGTTTCTATGTGCATAGAAAAGTTCACACAAATTTAACAGAATCAATTATTTAACGTGTCTTTGACATGTCAATTAATTAATTAATTTAACTTAATATAAACTGCCATTTACAGTTATCATGCAGATCCTTTTATAACATTAATGTTATCCACCTAATTTTTAACATAACAGCGGGCGCGGCCATGTTTAACTTGAATGAGCGAGACTTCCGGTGTCATATGCTTCTAGTTATTTTACCTGTCCAAAAATAGTCCTTTATATTGCTTGATATTGCAAACTGGTAGTCTATTTGTTATCACATCATCACATCATGTCATCACATTATTGTTGTATGTGTATATTGAGATTTGTCCGGCAGAGGGCGGTAACGCATTGTGAATGGGTTGGGGCACTATTAAAAGCCTGTGAAGAAGCGCGCAGCGATGGGTCCTCAATAAAGTTACCATCAAGATCTTTTGGCTCATCTGAGTTTTCTTTTGTTAGTATCTCAAGATACTACAATTATTGTAATAATAAACACGCTGGTTTGTAGTGTAAATAGTTTTATGTTCACCGCACTTTGTCATTCTTCTATCTAACGTTAGCTACCTGTAGCGGTTAATAAAACGGAAGTCTCGCACATTTACAAATAGCTTATTACCGCCTTGAAAAATATTATGTATGTATAATGTATTTTTAATATATAATGTTTGAGGATACTTTTTCTAATGAATTCGTTTGTATAACCTATTTTCACAATGTTTTCACAATTGTTCCATATTGTTGTAAAGTTACAAACGCTGCAGTTGAACAGCATGCCATATATTTATAGAATACATAGTGTTATTGTCTAAACGTTTTAAGGCTCGAATGTTGAATATAAAATGTCAAGACTTTTTACTGTTACTGCTGTCTCATCGTGAGAGGAAGCATCTGTGTCTGACAGCCATCATTACAGGCCTCACTATCGGCTATTTGTTCATTTCAGGGTGGATTGATTTCATCCAAGATGTTTCACTAAGTGCTTTTGCTTCCCTCTGATAGATTAGTCTACATGCACAAACCCTTCTTCCCTCGCTTGAAACCCAAGAGCTAACCTTACCTTCTAGTGTCAAGCTCACAGGCTAATATTAGTGGTCTAAGCATCCTCTGTATGAGTCCTGAAAGGAACATATATAGCCAGGGATGATACTTCTGATTAATAATTTAGAATAGCACAAATTAATTTGATAAAGATAGGAGCTTATGTAGTGCCTCTAGTCTAGTGGCCAAAAATGAGACCATATATTACAAATCCACTAGATGGCGCGATTGATGTACACTTAACCAACCCAAAGCATAAAAAAGAGGAATCTGATTTTAATTAGCCTGCAAGGATGCACCACACATTTGATTTGTATATTAAAGAATAAATATATTCCTAGTAGGCCTATATCCACTACTGTAGGCTATTCAAAATCAGTTTTAATGTCATTTTATCTTCATAGAAAAATCAGGGCTATTACATTATCTGCTAATAGTGTTCAGTCTTGAATATTTGGCTGGATCTTTGGGCTTTCTCCTTGTTCTTCAGTGTTTGCACAGTTTTGGCTTAATTAAGCAGATATGATGGGTAAAAAATGCAGATACAAAAAGTAAATAGCCTTAGTGCGAGTCATGAATGAACAATGAACTGAATGAAAGAATGATGAACAATGCATTTAAAAAGTAAATTACATTGTAAAAAAAATATTATAGGCTATTTGATTTGTTGTTGTTGTTGTTTTTAAACATTTTTTTAGCCAACATCTTTTTCGTAGCCTATGTTTTGCATTCATTTGCATTTTATCGAGCACTGATCTGATCCATATTTAATCTAATCGAATCAGCATTAAACCATTTAACTCCAGATCCTAAACACGTTTGGAGTCTTCTGCAATGATCGCACTGATGTGTGTGTGTGTGTGTGTGTGTGTGTGTGTGTGCGTGCGTGCGTGTGTGTTATAGTGTTGCCATTTACGCCCTTTTAAAACGAGTTGGCTCTTGATTTTCATAAAGTAAATATGAGTAGTTGCTATTTTCTGGACATAGGCCTATCAAAAAAATTTTTTAATAAAAATAATAAATATTACAAATAATAAAAAATATTTAAGGATGATTATGTATGCATAAGATACAGAAACTATAATAATGCACGTCATAATTTTTTTTTCTAAAGTTGAATGAATTCAATTTTAACACATTTTATTTGTTCAGTTGGCCTATTATTTTATTAAATAGCCTATATAGTTAGGCCTATTTAGTAGTTAAAGCAGGGGTCACCAAGTTCAGTCCTGGAGGGCCGGTGTCCTCCAGAGTTTAGCTCCGGCCCTAATTAAACACACCTGAAGCAGCTAATCAAGGTCTCACTAGGTATACTTCAAACTTCCAGGCAGGTGTGTTGAGAGCTGAGCTGGAGCTGAACTCTGCAGGACAGATACTCCAGGATCAAGTTCGATGACCCCTAAGTTAGTTAGAGTCAAGTAGCCTACTGGGTCGCCTTTAAGTCTGTGTAAACACACGTTGAGTTACATTTATTTCTCTCATTTAAATGATTGTATCATTTGTAATCAAAATGCTGAGAAAATTCTTAACGAACTGCATTTATTAAAGTAGTCTATTAATAGAAACTGAACAGAATAGTTCAGAAACATCCTAACTCGGAATTCTGTTTGAAAACCATGGTAATTTATCTTAGCAAATATACTTATTTTTATCTTAAGTCAAAAATAGAGATGACATTTCTGTAATATAGCAGAGTCATAATTGCTAAATAAATTCAGTATGCTTGTTTCTTGCGAGACCTGGCAACCCTGATGCGTGCGCGCGCGTGTGTTTGGGCAGGGCTGCAGTGAAGCGCAGCTGATGTGTGTGATTCTCTGTCAGACGCGTTTGTACCTCGGATCTTCCTGTGTTTCGGTGGAAATCGGTGAGATAGTTTGAGCTTATGATTTCATCCATACGTGTTCATGACGGATCCGACTTTATCTTTTATTCATCCGTGCAGACCGCAGAGATTTGCACCGGGACTGACATTATGCGCTCTGTAACCGGGTGATGCTGATGCTGACATCTTCCATCATCCATCTGCTTTAACGGGAATACTGCGCTCATTCGTGATCCATTCATCGCGTAGACGGGTTCAACATGTCCATGAAAGCAAAAAACGGCGAGGCAGTGAAGGTGGTGGTCCGGTGTCGCCCGCTCAACCGTAAAGAGGAATCGATGGGGCATGAGAGTATCGTGCAGATGGATGTGAAACTGGGCCAGGTGGCCCTGCGAAACTCAAAGGCGGGTCTGGGAGAGCTGCTCAAGACCTTCACGTTCGACGCGGTTTACGACGCGTGTTCCAAACAGAGCGATCTGTACGACGAGACGGTGCGGCCGCTCATCGACTCGGTGCTGCGCGGCTTCAACGGCACCATCTTCGCGTACGGACAAACCGGAACCGGGAAGACGTACACCATGCAAGGCCAGTGGCTAGACGCCGAGAGCCGCGGCATCATTCCAAACTCGTTTGAGCACATCTTTACGCACATCTCGCGCTCTCAGAACCAGCAGTATCTGGTCCGGGCCTCTTATTTGGAGATCTACCAGGAGGAGATCCGAGACCTGCTCACCAAAGACCACAGCAAGAAGCTGGAGTTGAAGGAGAGCGCTGACTCAGGGGTCTACATCAAAGATCTGTCCTCCTTTGTCACCAAGAACGTGAAAGAGATCGAGCACGTGATGAACGTGGGAAACCAGACCAGATCGGTGGGTTTTACTAATATGAACGAGCACAGCTCGAGGTCTCATGCCATCTTTATCATCACGGTGGAGTGCAGCCAGCTTGGGCCGGATGGACAGAACCATATTCGTGTAGGCAAGCTCAACTTGGTGGACCTGGCGGGCAGCGAGCGACAAACCAAGACCGGCGCCCAAGGAGAACGTCTGAAGGAAGCCACCAAGATCAACCTGTCCCTCTCTGCTCTGGGAAACGTAATCTCTGCGTTGGTGGATGGGCGAAGTTCTCACGTTCCCTACCGGGACTCTAAACTCACACGGTTGCTGCAGGACTCATTGGGCGGGAACGCCAAGACCATCATGGTGGCCACGTTGGGACCGGCCTCCTACAATTACGAAGAGACCCTGACCACCTTGCGTTACGCCAACCGTGCCAAGAACATCAAGAACAAGCCTCGCGTTAACGAAGACCCCAAAGACGCCCTCCTGAGGGAGTTCCAGGAGGAGATCGCCCGGCTGAAAGCGCAGCTAGATAAACGTGGCATGCTCACCCAGAGGAAGAGGAGGAGCAGGAGACTGAGGAAGATCGGAGATGGTGGCGAGGTTGAAGAGGGAGAGGAGGATGATGTTGAAGATGAGGAGGAGGAGGAAAGCGTGGAGAAGGAGGCGCAGGAGTACATGAAGGAGCAGCAGGAGAAGCTGCAGAGAGAGAAGGAGGCCATCAGAGACGATCATTCTCTGGTGGCGGAGGAGAAACTGAGACTCCTGGAGGAGAAAGAGAGGATGATGAGGCATCTGAAGAAAGAGCAGGAGGCCACAGAACTCCTCACAGCCAAGTTCAAGGTGAGTAAGATTGTGTGTGTTGTGTTTATGGTTGTTTTGGGTTCCATTGATGTGTGTGTGTGTGTAATGAGTTTAAAGTAAATGGAATTTGAAACTTTAAATGATTGAAAGAACTATGAAAAAGTTATTTTATATACTGTTTTTTGTAAATATAAATTGTATAAATAATACATATTTCAATTAAAAACAGCCATATAAATAGATAGATAGACAGATAGATGTTCCTGTGGCTCAGTGGTAGAGTATTGCGTTAGCAGTGCAAAAGGTTGTGGGTTCAAATCCCAGAGAACACACATACTGACAAAATGTGTATAACCTGAATGCACTGTAAGTTGCTTTGGATAAAAGTGTCTGCTAAATGCATAAATGTATATGTAGATAGATAGATACAAATAAATTACATAGAAAATATGCAGTATGGAAAAGACAATAATGAATATTTCATGCCGTGGAAATGTGGGCTGTTCGAAATTTCATTTTTGTTTGTTATTCCATCTTCCATTGCCAACGGTTAGAATCAGGCCAGCAGACGTGTCTGTCCTAGTCAGAGTTGTGCTGCTTATCGATCAAACGACAGCGAATCAAAAGAGTTCGACAAACACTCAGTGTGTCAGAGACTCAGAGCAGAGCTCAGGATTCATGTGTTTAAACTCTGCTGTCACATCACAGTGTAACCATGACGACAGCCAATTCCTCCACAGCACAGTTCAACACAAGCCACAGTTGATCTTCTGAGGATGACAATACTATGCGTAATCCTTTCAAGACAGTAGCTGCTTTATTCAGAACAGTTAGCTTTTTTTATTCCCATTGATGCTGTCTGGTAATAGAGAAGTGTATCTAATAACGGGGTACAGACCTTTAGGTGTGTGTGCGAGAGCTAATAGACTTAATCACAGACGGCTGATGGTGGACGACATCCTGCTGTGGTCAGCCAATCACGTGCTCTCGTTGTTTCTCGGACAGTAGGCAGGCAGGGTTTTTAACACTGTCTGGAGTAAAAGCATTGATTACAGTTAACATGCTAACACAAGTAAGGGTCTGGTTCCTATCATCAGCATTACCTGTCAACCCTCCCGTTTTTCCCGGTATTCTCCTTATTTTACCATTCTATCATCTTGTTTAAATATTTTCCCGTATTTTTAATCTTGCTATAAAATCCCACATATTTTATGTTTACTACATTCACCTCTGGTAAAACTCCCGTAATGTGAATGGCCCTAGCATCATTATATGAATAATCACATAAATATATTGCAAGGTTGTACGGTTGCCAGATCTTGTATGAAACGCATTCTTCTCACACAATCGACACATACAATTTCAACCCATTTGTCCGTTCAACTTGGCAACTTTACAACCCAGTGATGCTTTTGACATCTGCGCTGTAGTGATGTGTGGAGGGCGGTTATATCCGCGGGCGCTGTGGATAATCCACGGGTCGGGTAATAGAAAAAATGAATTCTGATTATTTGCAGGTAGATAAGATAAACCATTAATGATGCAAATATTAACTACATTTTCGTGTTTTAAATATATTTTTTTGATCAGGCACACAATATCGTTTGTGTGTGTGTGTGTGTGTGTGTGTGTGTGTGTTCACCTTTTCGGGAAGTAGCAGTGACAGAAACCACTGATAGAAATGGGAGGAGAAGACTTGGTGCTTCGATTAAAGAAAATATATGTGTAAATTGAGATATAGCTTACACCTTAAAAGGCTATGGTTTAATTGATTAAATATGAGCGCGTTTAAAGTCAGGTGCTTCTCTGCTTTGTTTACTGCGGTTACCGGGGAAACGGCTATATTCCTGGCAAAAGACTCCACCCCCCCCCGTAGACACTCCCCAATACCCCCACCCCTGTCTTATGTATTGTGGTAGGTGTTGACAGGTTTGATCATCAGTGTCTGTGTGCCAGGGTTATTATCATTAAAACTAAATACAAAAAAATATATATAATATATACACTATTTTTTAACTAATGCATAAACTATTCTAATAAAACAATTTTATATTGTATTTTTTAAATAAACATAACGTGTTCATTTTAGTCTGGTTTTCAAGGCAACATTTTTTATTTTCATTTAGTTTAATTTAAGCGCTAAAATAACTAAAACGAAATAAACGAAAACTTAATTAAAGCTAAATAGACAGCTAAGAAACAGACCAGGCCAAAAAAAAAAAGTCATTCAAATTGAAAAAATTATATAACGATAATACAAATTATATAAAAAATGTATAGACAATAAAAATGATCAAACTTAAAAATTAAAACTAAAAGCTGTATAGACATTTCAAAAAAACAAACCTATAAAAATGACATCAACTAAATTACTAAAATCTTAACAAAAATTGAAATATAAAATAGAAAAATATACTAGACTAAAAAATATTAAAAAAAAAATGTAAACTTAAAAGCTGTATAAACATGAATAAATAAAAAATGACAAAAACAACAAAATTACTAAACCTTTAAAATGTAAACAAAAACATAAAAAGAACATGATAAAAGTCCATTAATGATAAATTAAGCCTGTGTTGTCTGTAATAGTCGTGCGATCTGGTAAGGCATGACATCATGTTTGACGTGTTTGTGACAGCAGAGCAGGCGGCTCATTCTCATAAGAGAGGTTCTGGACAGATGCAGGATGAGAGAGGGGCTTCAGATTTATAAATAACTCTAATTATTACTGGGTCATTTCCTGACAGGTGATGATTCATCACGACCTCATCCTGTTCCCTGCGCTGTGAGCCAATCACATCACTGGATCTCAAACAATAACAGCAACACAGGAAATAAATCACTGCACGTCTGATTACAAACACAACGGCTGTGTTCACAATCACTGTATCTGTACATGTATATTTGTGTATGTGCTGCACACATAGTATGAGTAGTGTGGTGTCCTTCCAAACTTAGCTCGTGACTCAGTTTTTGCCCCAGATTCGTTGTGCTGCTGCAGTGAATTGAATGTTTAATTGTGAATCCCCGGCGCTCGTGTGTGTGTGTGTTACCTGTAGAACAGACTAAACCACTTCACACACACGATTAGCCTTTAAAGTCTGTTTACACAACTCTCTTCTAGTTTAATTATAGTGTCATTTAAAGAACAGACACGGGGGCGAGACAGACAGACAGGAAGAGATAATTATATAGTGTCTTTTGGATCTGTTTGTGTGTGTGACTGTGTTTGGAGTATAATACTAGTATAATCATACTGTTTTTACAGTGTGTAGAGTGTATACTGCCAATCACATAGAATATAAGAGTTCCTATTATTAACAAAACTATTACAAATCATTGTCATTAGTCAAGATAAGCCTGAAATGAAGTTTAATATAAATACTAGATGGAAAACTTAAGCTAAACTGTTGCTTTGCAACTGAAATAAAGGAAATAAAGTACTAAAAAACTGGAAATAAATAAAAACTAATATAAATGTCAAACACGTAACAAAATTACTACTTATATTAAAACTAATGTTAAAAAGAAAACTGAACTTCTAAAACTAAAAACTCGTTAAAATATTAATAAATGCTATAACATTATATAAATACTGATTAATTATTATTGCATATTTGTATAATGCAATTTATAGGTAATTTGAAGAATACTAAAATTACTCAAATTATTAATAAAAAACTAACAGTAAAGATTAAATCAAATAAATGAAAGCTAAACAATGTATAGCCTGAATGCAATTGTAAATCGCTTTGGATAAAAGTGTCTGCTAAATGCATAAATGTAAACAGAAATATTTTAACATTTAAAAATGACAAATGCACATAAGATTACTAAAATAAATATTGAAATTATCAGAGGTGGAAAGTAACGAATTACATTTACTCGTTGTGTAATTGAGTAGCTTTGTGTACTTGTACTTTTAAGTAATATTTTTAATCTGTAATTTTACTTTTACTTAAGTATATTTTGTGAAGTATTGTACTTCTACATTTTAAAACTCATTCGTTACTGAGTAAAAAAAATCGCTCCGTGGAAACAACTGCAGCAAATAATGGGCAGAAGAAGAAACTGGCGCTAAAATCACAAGAAAGATGCAGACGAACAAGACAGGCGTTAATGGTGCAGACCCAGCTGAAAACCAGACCCCGTCGTACTCTGCTGAAGTTGAACTCGAAGGAAATGAAGTGAACCCTGGCCATATTCATGCTCTATTATGCAGTGTTAGTTGTGTTTGCCTCGGGAGACCGAACTAGTAAGCTTATAACATCTCGACATCGCCTTCGCAAGCATGTGGAGATAAGGTAAATACTTGCATCGTTGCATTGGTGGTTAAAATGAAGCTTTTACGGTTTAGCAAAGGTTTTGCACAAATGAGCCAAAAGACAGTGGTGCAGGGTGTGCAATATCGTCTGCGAAAATATAGTAATTGTTGTTTTAACGATGTGCGATTTGACATTATCAGTATTTTGCCAAAACCAAACAAATCACTCTAAACCAGCGGTTCTCAATTCCAGTCTCGCGCCCCACCGCTCTACATATTTTTCATGTCTCTCTTAGTTAACACACCTGATTCAGATAATCAGCTCGTTAGAAGTGCGCTCCATGAATGAACTGTGTTCCGATTGACATGCTCCCTACACAGTATCCATTGCTCCCTACTCCCTCAGCAGAAATCTGCTGAAGTTAACTTCACTTCAGAACATTCATTCATGGATTTGCGTTGCGCAACATCTTTACGCACGGACGAGTGTGACATCATATAACTTACGTCTGTAAATATACAATTTAAATTCACGTCTCGCACACTTCAATGCACTATGAATGGAATACGTTCGCTTCGAGCTGGAATCATGGAGGAATATCGTGTGATGTCCACGCAGGGCACTTGCGTTCGAATAGAACAAACGTCTGAAGTGATAAGAGTAACATACGAAATGTGCAGAGCGGGGGCGCGAGGACTGGAATTGAGAACCGCTGGATTAGACTAATCCCGCGATGCATCTGGAGTGCTTTCTTTCACTGCGTGATTCAGTCTGTTAAAATGCGTTTAGAATGATCACAAAATTGAAGATATAGAAGCAGAAAATGTATATATTTATATAATTTAATATAGTAAGTCAACATCACATGAAGAATGCCGTTTTTCTCAAAAAATCACCATGATTACATCGGCCTGTAGTTTTGCTTTTTACAACAGTTCAAAAAACAAGTTAATTAAGAGACTTACGTTTTAGACACATTGCCTGTTTTTGCTCTATTTCGACAACAAAATAATTCCATACACAGTTTTTGCGTCTCTGACTCTGAGCAATGACGTGTTTCATTCCTTGAATTAACCGTTTAAATGATTCTGTTCAATCACAATGACTCTCTTATCAGTGACTTGCTGACACCTACTGGTGGTTCTAATTTAACAAGGTATCTTTTTATTTTTGTATTTCAAATGACTATTTAACATTTGTGACCCTGGCATGGAGCACAAAACCAGTGTTAAGTCGCTGGAGTATATTTGTAGCAATAGCCAACAATATATAGTATGGGTCAAAATTATACATTTTTATTTTATGCCAAAATCATTAGCATATTAAGTAAAGATCATGTTCCATTAATGTATTTAGTAAATTTCCTACTGTAATTATATCAAAACTAAGAGCTTAATTTGAACAACTTTAAAGGAGATTTTCTCAATATTTGGATTGTTTGCTCCCTCAGATTCCATATTTAAAAATATTGTCCGATCATAACAAACAATACATCAATGGAAATATGATTTATTCAGCTTTCAGATGATGTATAAATCGCAACTTAGGAAAATGGACCCTTATGGTTTTGTGGTTCAGGGTGACATTTTATGTCTTATTTATCAAAACATTATTTCTGCATTTGTAACTGCAGGCTAAATGCATTCATGTCAGTGTGTAATACATCTACGCCACTTCAGATGAAGCTTCATGCTTCCTCTGCATTGCAAAGATGCATTTTGTTGATACTGATTTAATTTGCCTGGTAACAGCCTAAATGTCTTATTATTCTAATTAACCGATTAATTTAATTAAAAACACCTAGTTTGAGATATATAGGCCCATATCCCAGGTGTGTCAAACTCAGTTCCTGGAGGGCCACAGCCCTAAAGAGTTTAGTTCAACCCTGCTCCAACACACACACCATGTAGTTTTCAAATAAGCCTAAATGATTAGTTTAGCTGGATCAGATGTGTTTAATTAGGGTTATATCTACACTGTGTGTAGGGCTGTGGCCCTCCAGGTACTGAGTTTGACACCTTTGGATCCCATTTTCCTCCCTCCCATTGTTAAAATGTAACTAAGTACTTTTACTCAGAGTAAATTTTAAATGAGCTACTTTTACTTTTACTTGAGTAGATTTTAGACTGGTACTTTTACTTGTACTTAAGTAAAATTTCAGTAATGTAATGGTACTTTTACTTGAGTACAATATTTTTGTACTCTTTCCACCTCTGGAAATTATATTAAAATGAAAACTGAAAATATTAAAATAAAACCTTATTCAAATTATAATAAATACTACAACATTATATAAGTAATGCTGAAATAACACTGATTTATATGTATTTTTGTATGCATGGAATCCCCAGATGATGGATTAAAAATGCAAAACAACTGAACGCCACTTGCTGAATCAAACATTCAACATAACTGTTTCACAGTATATTGTTATATAGTGAATGCTAGTATTCTGTTCCAAGCATAGCCTGTGTGTGCTTACAGTAAACTCAGTCATTGGCCTTCTCCCAGCATGCTTTGCTGAAATATTGATGTGTCAGCGTCTATGTGCCGGTGGGCGGAGCTTCTGTTCGGTGCTTCTGGCCAATGAATTCCTCAGAAGTGTGAATGGATAATGAGCCAGACTGGTCCTGAGCTCTGTTGCCATGGTGACGGGAGTGTGGGGGGTCTGGATGGAAAGGTCTCTGTTAAACGAGAGCATCTTCACTGGTGTGTGTGTGTGTGGTGTGTGTGTGTGTGTGTGTGTGTGTGTGTGTGTGTGTGAGAGAGACGGAGCGTCCTGCTGACACTTCCCCGGAGGCCCGTGTCTATTTTAAACCATCTCTCTCTATTCTGTATATTTTTTCCATCACTACTGTATACCATATACAAATCAAAATATTACTCAAGACATAATGGTGTAATGGGTTTAGCACTCTTTTATTTACATTTAACATTTATATATATGTTTTTAATATATTTTAATATTTTATACTCATTTTATAATTTTAAATAAATGATGTACTAACATTAATACTTTGATACTAACGAAAATAAATTCAAGTTAAATAGACATAAATAATAATAATAATAAATAAACTTAAATGTGACTTAGACTAAAATTTAAGATGAAAACTTAAAAAAAGAAAATGCAAAATATTAAAGACTTCTTTTTGGTTGTTTAAAGGGTTTTGCACAATTTTATTTAAATGAGTTTTTTGTGAATTCATTGTATTATATTTTAGTGGCTGTTGTTCTAACATTATTAAAATAGAAACTAAAAAGTAAATCAAAGTTAAATAGAAATATTTGAAAATATTTGACAAAAGCACATAAAATGAGCAAAAATATATGAAAAAGCTCATTTAAAATATGAATTAGTTCTGTCTGAGTGTCTACAGGGTTTTATTTAGCACCACATTTCTTTAAAACGAAATGTGTGTGAATGAAATGTATTATCGTTTATTTGTACTGACATTACTAAAACTAAAAGTTAATTAGAAATGTTTAGAAAAATGTAAAAGAAAAAACACAAATAACAAAGTCTAAAATTAAAATGAAAAATAATATATTAAAAATCTCATTCAAAAAATGGTGATAAGATTATAATATATGTGTGTGTGTGTGTTGTGTATTATAGTTTAATTGCTTTTTTATTTTTTTATTTTAATTGTTTCTGTTGGTCATACTGCAAGATAAAAATTGTACTAGTCTAAGTAAAACTGCTTTAAGACCAGTTACATCACCTAATTAATATTCATAACTAGTGATCGACCGATATTGATTTTTTATAACCGATACCGATTATTTGTACGTTTATGTACCCGATAACCGATATGCAGAACCGATATTTATCTACTGTTATAAAGTAAATAAATAACAGAACAGTTTTAGGTTTATAAGCTGTTGAATAGACTAAAGAATGGAGAATAAATCACTGGATAATGTTAATTCAATTAATAATATTATCTGGAATATTGAAATAAGCAATAACAAACAAAACTTTTTTATTTTATTGCATTTCTTAACTGAAATGTTTTATCAGAATTATTAAAATGTTTTTGTCTAAATTATGAAAACTGCTGACAGCGCGGTTTATCTATTTACACAGAACTATATTCAAACTGCGATCGCATAATGTTAATATAGTTTAGCGTGTTTCAAACAAGTGAATCTTGTATAAAGTTACATGCGGTGGTCGTGCTGGAGCTTCTCCTGAGTGAACAGTGTGTGTGTGTGTGTGTGTGTGTGTGTCCACTGCTCCAGGTGTGTGTGTTCACTACTGTGTGTGTGTGTACTTGGAAGGGTCAAATGCAGAGAACACATTTCACCGCTAGTTATACTCTGTATAATTGTGTATGTGACAAAAAAAAAAAAATCTCGTTTTTTTTCAAAACCGATATCCGATAATGGTAAAATGCTTAAATATCGGTACACCGATATATCGGTCGATCTCTACTCATAACCTGACTGATAAGGTTTGTAATTGTCTCCGCCCCTCTGCTTGGCTGTACATGGGACAAAAAGCCCATTCTGTCCATCTTTCCATGTCTCAGCGTTATCTCTCCTCCGTTCCTGTCCCGTGATCAGCGAGAGAGATGGACCGTGTGCAGTGGAGTCTGATGGGTCCTGACAGGGTGTTTTGGATGTTATGGCCGTGTGGGTCAGCTGTAGTTCTGGGCTCAGGCTTTGTTCTTGTTTCTGTTGTGGCTCTTTGACAATAATCTTTGTGTGTTGCTGAAGCCGCGAGCTGCTGCCGTCCACAAAGAGAGCTCTGTGTGTCGAGTGGGGGTGGAGATTCACCGAACTGATTTCATCATGCCTTTCAAAAGCCCGTTCACACTCACAGACACTTGTAGTGAGATAGAAACCAGAAGTCTTCTGTTTTCAAAAGAGTTGGTGATTTCAGCAATCGCTTGTGATGCAACAAAATGTAGCAGTTTTATATTTGTGCAGTATCACACCGGAAAGCCCCGCCCACAATCAGATCTCATTGGTTCAAAGTAACACTGCACTTAAACATATTTCTAGATATTATAATGCTGCTGTTTAATTTGGGGTCATTATGAGTTTGTTCTTCAAATAAATTAGTATTTTAATTATTTTTATATTATATATAAAAAAGCAAAAGCAAAGGACTTAAATTAAATGTAATAATAAAAAAAAAAATGAGATTTTGTGAATTACATTTATTTTAATTTATAAAATATATAAATGTATAATTTAAAAAAGTATAATTTTTTTTTAATTAAAAATAAATTTCCATTAAATGTTCTTGAGTTTTTAATATATATTATTTGTAAATTACATGTATTATAACTGTTCTGACGTGAAAAAGTAAAAGAAAAAGGCAAAAGCACATAAAGATTGACTATAACTTAAAATGATTTAAAAATTACAAGCTGATTAAAAAATAAATAACGTCCGTTTGAGACCCGAGTGTCTAAAGGTTTTAGCACCATTTTATTTCATTTTAATTAATTTCTACTTAATTAAATTGTACCTTATTTTAACTGGTTTGGTACAAAGATTACAAAAAAAAGTAGTTAAATAGAAATATTTGTAAAAGACTTAAAAAAGAAATATAAAACACATAACAGAATGACTAAAACTAAACTAAAAATATGATTTACTTCTGTTTGGGAACTTAGTATCTAATGAAGGGTTTTGCACTTTTTATTTTTATGTGAATTGCATTTAGTATATTTGAATTGTTTTGGTATCAATATTAGTAACGTTGAAAAAAGTTCAAAAGAAATATAAACAAATAACATCAACAAATGACAAAAGCACATCAAATGACTAAACCTTTTGAACAGTAGAGTAAATATCATTTGAATTAGCAGCTGAAGTGATTTATGTTCTAATGAGTGTGATCCGCTGCTGATGTTGATTTCTTGTGGTTGCCAGGCGATGGAGAGCAAGCTGCTGGTTGGTGGGAAGAACATTATTGATCACACTAATGAGCAACAGAAGATGCTTGAACAGAAAAGACACGAGATTGCAGAACAGGTAACACACTGTTTTAATGTTTGCAATTACTGGACACAAGAAACAACACACTCCCCCTTCAGCATCCATATGTGCTCGTATACAACACATACCTGAGTGTGTATCTGTGTGTGTCTGCAGACACGCAGCGAGAGAGAAATACAGCAGCAAATGTTTGCTCAGGATGAGGAGACACTAGAACTCAGAGAAACCTTCTCCTCACTGCAACAGGAAGTGGAAGCAAAGACCAAGAAACTCAAAAAGGTGAGATACACACACACACACACACACACACACACACACACACACACACACACACACATAAACACACACAAACACACACACACACACACACACACACACACACACATAAACACACACAAACACAAACACACACACACACACACACACACACACACACACACACACATAATCACACACAAACACAAACACACACACACACACACACACACACACACACATAAACACACAAACACACACAAACACACACAAACACACACACACACACACACACCGAGAGAGGTGAAGCGCGGTGATGGCGTCACATTCAAAGGTTGCTAATGAAGAGAAGGTCCTTGTTTTGGGGCCAGTGGTTCCCAATATTAAGGGATTCTGAGATGCTTCATCTCATTTGATAATTCTTTCTTTTTATTTGGAACTTTATGGAATTTGCAATATTAATAAAAAATCCATATTGTATTTTTCACAATACACCATGTTGATTAAATCTAATCTAAAATGGTTTTCCTCCGAGATAAATAGCTAATGGAGTATAAAGGGTATATATATATATGGGGTCAGAAATGTTTATTTTAGTATACTATTATAGTTTTTATAATATTATTTATTTTGTTATTTAAAATTTTTATAAAAAATATTTTTGTATTTTAAATTTCAGTCAAAGTTTTAGTAAATTTGTTGTGGGTTTTTATAAAAAATTTAAGTTTGTCTCTAGTTTTTAATTAATTTTGTCATTTTTACTTTCAGTTATTTTAGTACATCAAGATAAACTAGACAAAAATAGGAAATGTTTGCCTGACAACTAGCTCAAATAGTTTGAGTTAAGTGTGTGTGTGTGTGTGTGTGTGTGTGTGTGTGTGTGTGTGTGTGTGAGAGAGCAAATAATCATATTAGAATGATTTCTGAAGATCATGTGATGCTGAAGACTGGAGTAATGATGCTGAAAACTCTGCACTGCGTCACAGAAATAATAATATGACAACATTTTATATATTTTAAAATTTAATATTTTAAGCAATACTATTTCTATAATAATTCTATTTTTACTGTATTTGTAATCAAATAAATGAAAGCCTTGGTGAGGGCGTATTATAAAATATGAAATCTGACCATTGTCAAACCTCAGACTCATTTGAAGGAGACTTTAACAACCACTGAACAGACTGAAAACACATATAAGTGTAACAGCTCTGAGCTCCCTAACTCCTGTTCCTTTTGCTCCCCCCCTTAATTCTGCACCTTTGACCCCTGGATCACCCCTGACCACACTTCCTGTGAAAATAAAACACCTTTTATCAGTACAAGAAGGTTAGTTTGTTCTACACCTGCTCGGTTGCTGAATGTCAGAGGCTACGAGGCTAATGCTAAATGCTAGTCTTGGCATTAAAGCGTTCTGAAAAGCACAAACGCTTGCACAGCAACTAATTCTAGCCAACCTGCTTTAATCTTCATGGCTTCCACTAGCATGCTAACCACTAAAACCCTCCTTCTGAAGCTGTGGTGACTTCAGAGATTCATTCTCAATACCAGACAAACCAAACAGAACTGAGCTCCACCCACATTAATCTGCACGCCACTTCCTGTAAGAACACATCACTTCCTGTTGGGTTCTGAGCGTGGAATAACTGCTGTGATGTTCAGATGAAACACAGCCAGATGCCTGAAAGTCCTCTAGATCCTTTACATGCTCCTTCCTGACCTTCACCTTTAACCCCTGCTGACCTTTCACACTAACACCGACTGAGCACTGAGTGACTGCATGAGAGTGATGATGATGATGATGGATGAAGGATGGATGGATAATGATTAGGAAAGATGGATAAATGAGTGATGATGATGAAGGATGGATGGAAGGATGGACTATTATGATGAAGGATTGATGGATGAAGACGAAGGATGGATGGATAGATAGATGATTATGATGAAAGATGGATGGATGGAGAATGACGAAGGAAGGCTAGATGATGAAGGAAGGATGGAGTATTGATGGATGAAGATGAAGGGTGGATGGATGGATGCGTAATGTTTATGAACGGTGGATAAATGAGTGTAGATGAAGAACGGATGGATTAATGATGAATATGAAGGATGGATGTTGGATGGATGGATGATAATGATGGGTAAATCCATTCATCCATACTACGGAGGGTAGTCCGGACTGCTGAGCGAATCTTTGGTACAACCCTCCCCAGTCTCCAAGAACTGTACTCATCCAGAGAGAGCAAAAGAGCTGTTAAAATCACTCTGAACCCTCACATCCAGCACACTCACTCTTTAAACTGTTACCGTCTGATCGACGCTACAGAGCTCTGAGCACCAGAACAACCAGACACAGAAACAGTTTCTTCCTCAGACAATCATCTCATGAACACGTGACATTAAACACACAACACTATTATACATGATTTATTCATCACACATACATATTTTTCATTTCAAATTTGCACATATCAGACCTGTACACACATAATTGTCTGTATTATATATTGTGTATTTGCTTTTTTGTACATTACCTATTTGTATATTATTTTATTATCTGTGTCTTGTCGTGTTGCTGTCATTCTGTTGCACTGAGGAGCTTCTGTCACTATAACTAATTCCTCGTATGTGTAAAAATACCTGGACAATAAATCTCATTCTCATTCTCATAAAGAAGATGAAGGATGATGGATGGATGAAGAAATTAAGGATGGATGGATGGATAATGATTATGAAGAATAGATGAATGAATGAATGAATGATGCGTTTACACTCACTGGCCATTTTATTAGGTACACCTTGCTATCGGGTTGGACTCCCTTTTGCCCTCAGAACTGCCTTAATTCTTCTAAATAATTCCTCAGAGATTTGATATGGTCCATATTGACCTGATAGCATCACGCAGTTGCTGCAGATTTGTCGTCTGCACATCCATGATGCGAATCTCCCGTTCCACCACATCCCAAAGGTGCTCTATTGGATTGAGATCTGGTGACTGTGGAGGCTATTTGAGTAAAGTGAACTCATTGTCATGTTCAAGAAACCAGTCTGAGATGATTTGAGCTTTGTGACTGTGTATTATCCTGCTGGAAGTAGCATCAGAAGATGTACTCAGGTAGGCTGTGGATCCTCCATTCTCCCTTCATCATCTATCCATCCATCTAAATACTCAGGTAGGCTGTGGCGTTGAAACGATGCTCAATTGGTACTAAGGGGTCAGAAGTGTCCCAAGAAATTATCCCCCACACCATCACATAACCACCACCAGCCTGGACCGTTGACAGGATGGATCCATGCTTTCATGTTCTTTACACCAAATTCTGACCCTACCATCTGAATTTCGCAGCAGAAATCGAGACTCTTCAGACCAGGCAACGTTTTTCCAATTTTCTATTGTCTGATTTTGGTGATCCTGTGTGAATTGTATCCTCCGTGTCCTGTTCTTATCTGACCGGAGCGGCACCCGGTGTGGTCTTCTGCTGCTGGAGCCCATCTGCTTCAGGGTTCGACGTGTTGTGTGTTCAGAGATGGTATTCTGCAGATCTTGGTTGTAACGAGTGGTTATTTGAGTTACTGTTGTCTTTCTATCATCTCTAACCAGTCTGTCCATTCTCCTCTGACCTCTGACATCAACAAGGCATTTTCATCCACACAACTGCCGCTCACTGGATAGTTTCTCTTTCTCAGACCATTCTCTGTAAACCCTAGAGATGGTTGTGTGTGAAAATCCCAGTAGATCAGCAGTTTTTGAAATACTCAGATCAGCCTGTCTGGCACCAACAACCAATCCACGTTCAGAGTCACTTAAATCCCTTTCTTCCCCGTTCTGATGCTCGGTTTGAACTTCAGCAAGTCGTCTTCACCACATCTAGATACCTAAATGCATTGAGTTGCTGCCATGTGATTGGTTGATTAGCGATTTGTGTTACCAAGTAATTGAACAGGTGTACCTAATAAAGTGGCCGGTGAGTGTATATAGCGCTTTGTGTATTGCTTTACACCCAAAGCACTTTACAATCATGTGGGGGGTCTCTCCTCAACCAGCATGATGATGAAGGATGGATGGATGAATGAATGAATAAGATGAAGGGTGATGGATGATGATGAAGGATGGATGGATGAATGAATAAGATGAAGGGTGATGGATGATGATGAAGGATGGATGGATGATGATGAAGGATGGATGGATGATGATGAAGGATGAAGATAAAGAATTTATGATTATGATGAAGGATAGATGGATAGATGAATGATGATAACTAAGAGTTGATGGATGATGATGAAGGATGGACAGATGATAATTAATATAATGGTTGGGTGGGTTCATGGATGAGGATGATGATCACACATTCTCTCTGTCTCTCTGTCTCTCTCTCTCTCTCTGTCTCTCTCTCTCTCTCTCTCTCTCTCTCTCTCTCGTCTGTCTCTCTCTCTCTCTCTCTCTCTCTCTCTCTCTCTCTCTCTCTCTCTCTCTCTCTCTCTCTCTCTCTCTCTCTCTCTCTCTCTCTCTCTCTCTCTCTCTCTCTCTCTCTCTCTCTCTCTCTCTCTCTCTCTCTCTCTCTGTCTCTCTCTCTCTCTCAGGATGTGAATGATGAGCATGTGAGGAGCCGGCAGGAGCTGGAGCAGACACAGAATGAACTGACCAGAGAACTCAAATTCAAGTGAGACCGAGATCATTTACTTTATCCGTGCATCGTTTTACCATTGCTGACGTTTAAGAAGAGTGTCCACAGCTAATGTGTCTGTTTCTCTGCAGATATCTGATTATAGAGAACTTTATACCTCCTGAAGAGAAGAATAAAATCATGAACAGACTTCAGTTTGATGCAGAGGAAGACCAGTGGAAGTTTCAGCCTCTCGTTCCAGCAGAGAAGTGACTGAACCTCCATACTAATACTATATGTTTACTGCTTTCCACATTTTAGATTATAGTAAAGTCATCAAAATGATTGAATAGCACAAATGGAAAAATGTTTTTAGTTTATCTTTTTTTTATTAGCGCTGAGCAACGATTAATCACCTCCAAAATAAAAGTTTTTGTGTACATAATGTGTTCAGTGTATATTTATAATGTATATATAAATGCACACACATGCATGTATATATTTAATAAAAAAATATATTTATATATAATATAAATTATATGAATATAAATATATACATGTACATATTTTCTAATGATATATTGTATCTGTGTGCCTTTTATATATACATAATAAATATACACAGTTCACACACATATATTATGTACACAAAACTTTTATTTTGGAGGTGATTAATCGTTGCCCGACACTAAAATATATACATGGGCACAATTCTTTCGAACCTTTAGAACAAAAGTTATTCTGATCCTGGAAAACATAAATACCATGGTACTTATCTGGTACTTCACAGAATACCATGGTATTATTCCATAATACACCATGATTATTTATCATAGGGTTTATTGATTACAGGGTTTATTATTGTTAACTAAAACCATAAAAAATAATATAAATGTTAACTAAAATATTTAAAAAAACAAACTTATTTTATTTTTAGCTTGTTTTGATGGCAATATTTCTAATTTACATTTAGTCCAAGTCTTAAAATAATTACAAGTACAGTACAATGAAAAAAATGCATTTTAAAAATAAACAATTACTAAAACTTTAAGAAAATATAAAAATAGTATCTGATAAAAAATTGTAACAAAAACTATAATACTATTTCTACGATACTAAACTGACGTGACAGTGTTTTTCTGAGCAGGCACTGCTAGTGAAGCTGATGTTCTGCTCTGTTTTCTGTTCACGCAGTAAATTCACACAGATGAAGAGAAGACCCACCTCCGCTGTGGGATACAAGCGACCAATCAGCCAGTACGCCAGGGTCGCCATAGCGATGGGAGCTCATTCCAGATACAGGGTACGTTTATGGAGAGAGAGAGGCACGTCCTGATTTTGCTGAGTTAGATGTGTTCCTGGGTCAACATATATTGTTGACCCTGGAACAACATTTTAATCCAAAAATGTAATCTTGACCATTTCCCTAAACCTAACCATGAGTAATCCCTAAAATCATAGGAAATGATAGATGAATGACACTGATGTACAAGCAACAAACACTGATTATAAGCCTAAACTTCACAAAAATTATAAAATTGTTCTTCAAATCTGATTGGTTAATAACAATGTTGTTCCTGGGTCAACAAAGATGATGACCCAGGAACATGCCGCACTTGGTAAAATCAGGTTCTGCGAGAGAGAGAGAGAGAGAGAGAGATGGTAGTGTAGGAAGAAAAGTGCAACGTGGCCAGAGAATGTCAAATTAAATTGTTCATGTTCTGGTCTGTGTGATTATGTACAATGCAAATATATATTGAGAATGTTATTTATGATTTGATTTTTTTGCAGTGTGCCGTTTTATATAGTTGTGCATGTGTCTTTTGTCCCTCATGTCCCGCCGTAGGCAGAGAATATAATGGTTCTGGAACTGGACATGACTCCCCCTGTCGTGTTTCAACTGGACCTCCCGAGGTCTGGATCAGACGTGGAACTGTCCCGAGACGTTCTGTTGGACAACACCAGTTACAGAGAGAAATCAGCAGCCGGACGGGTCAGAAAATCTCAGTCATGGTTAGTAAAAGATTTAACAATCATTATATGTGCACGCGCGCACACACGCCACACACACCAGACACACACCACACACACACACACACCAGACACACACACACGCCACACACACATGCCACACACACACACACACACACACGCCACACACACACACACACACGCCACACACACACACACACACACACACGCACACACACACGCCACACACACACACACACACACACACACACACACACACAAATAACTTTTTTTTACAAATTCTAAATATAATTTTTCTATACATTATATACTTATATATAAACATTTTTAAAAATAATATACTGTATATAAAAATTGGATTTGAATATGTAAAAAATTTAATTCTTTAAATAAATATATTTAAATAGTTTAATGTAATAATGTAATAATTATATTATATATATATACACATACAAAAACTAATATATAATTAATAATAAATATTATTTATGTATATATATATATATATATATATATAGATGAAATATTGACTTATATTTTTAAATAATAATTTATTACACACACAAACACATATACAGTATCTACTGTATATAAAATATATATTTTAATATATAAAAAATAATTAATGAAATTAAATACATTTAGTTTAATATAGATTAAATATAGTTTAATAATAATAATAATAAATTGTTTAAATATAAAAACACTTTATTTACAATATAATTATATGTTCATAAATAAAAGTAAAAAAAAATATTTATAATATTTAATAAATAAATAACTTCATAAAGTAATTTGGGTCTTTTCTTAAAGGATTCGTGTGCATGATTAAATTAAATTGGGATTATAGTGTGATATGGTCCATACGGTAATCCAAGATTCATTTATAATCTCTATAACATAGTGCTCGTGTAGTTGAATCAGATTTCTCAAATATGGGCTATTTTTGGAATGGAATATGTATGTGTGTATTTCTCATACCATTTACTGTACACAATAGAGTGTGTCTGAATTAATCTTGACTCCTAGACATTTGACTAAAGACATTTGACTAAATATTGTATTAAAAAAATAAAACAAAAGCACTTTGATGCTTTTACTAGCTGCATTAAACATGCACGTAATAAGACCACAGTGTCACATAATTCACTGTAAATTACTCCAATCTATTTTAAACAATAGTAGCACATTCAAGCAATTCTACTAAGTCATCTAGGTATTCTTTACATACTACATCTACTCCAAAACGGCTGTCGGTTCCAAGATAATAACATTATATGTGTTTGCAGGTGTCAGTCTCAGCAAGTCATTTCCTCCTCAAGCTCCGCCCTCTCTCTGGCATCCTCAGGGTCCCCCAGCTTGCCACACCCACAGAACATCGCCATGGCAACAGCTCAGGAATGAGACTTGGAATTACCATATTCCCGCCCTCGTAAGGGATAAACAATAGTCAATCAATCCTACATAGACCAAGGAAGACGGGGGAGACGAACCGTCCGTCATTATTAACCAAGACTGGAGCGATCAAACCTTCAACCTACCCGCAATCTGATGAAGCAGGACTAGACCCACCAACTCATCAGGACCAACGAAATGATCAATATTAGTGACATGATTCACCCTTTCTCTCTCTCTTGCTCCTTAGCACAGTGGAGACACTTTAATAACTGCTATCAACAGCACTGAATAACACCGCCTCACCTGAAACCTGAGGCTCATTAAGCTAGTTATTCATTCATTTTGCTGCTTCCATAACCGTCGGTCAACCTCAGTGTGTTTGTACTGACCTGCACGGGTTTGATCCAGGGGTAGAGCCACACACACCTCGAATGATGGAAGCCAAACGGACTCTGAGCTTTCACGACGAGAGCTGAGCAAGAGAGACATCTCTCTTTCTATCTGCATGTCTTACTGTATGTGTGTCTTTGTGATTCTGATCAGGGTTCTGGACGGGCGGCTGATTGGCTGGAGGAAGGATCGACAGGGTTCCCACGGGCTCATGTCAGGGAATGACATTGGTTTTCCAGGCTTGGAAAGTCATGGAAGTTAATAGAATGTTAGTCGTGGAGATGTGGTTTATGCAGTTTTAAAATATAAATGTACACATAATATATATTAAAACATTAAAACAGAACTGAATATATATAAACATTAAAACAGAACTGAAAAAATAGTATTATAAACCAATGACAACAGCTGTCATAATGTAATATATATATATATATATATATATATAACCGAAGTTTGGGGTCAATAAGTTTGTTTTCACAAGGCTGCATTTATTTGATCAAAAATACAGTAAAAGTGGTGGTATTATGAAATATCACTTTAAATTAACTGTTTTAAAGAACTATTATTATTATTATCAATGTTAAAAACAGTTGTGCTGCTTCATATTTTTATGGAAACCATTATTTTTTTCATGGTTCTTTAATGAATAGAATGTTTAAAATAACAGCATTTATTTAATATAATTTTTTAACATTATAAATGTCTTTACTGTCACGTTTGATCGATGTAATGCATCCTTGCTGAATGAAGTATTAATTTATTTTAAAAAATCTTGGCGATCTTAAATGTTTATATATGTAAACAGTCATTGCCAAAAATATCAGCACCCTTGGTAAATATGATCAAAGGCTGTACAAATTAATCTGCATTGATAATCCTTTTATTTTTTTTTTTTTACAAAAATCGAACCTTTCATTGGATAGTAAGAATTTAAAATGGGGGGAAATATTAATATGAAATACATGTTTTTCTCTAATACACATTGGACACAATTATTGGCACCCCTAGAAATTGTTATGAGTAAAATATCTCTGAAGTATATTCCCATTCATATTCACAATTTTGAGCAGTCCAGGGTGATTATGAACATTTAAATGATCCAGCCATGGCTTCCTGTTTCACAGAAATATAAATAGGAGGGAAAACAAAGCCCAAATTCCCTTAATCATCATCACAATGAGAAAAAACAAAGAATATATTTCTAATGTGCAGCAAAAGATAATTTAGCTTCACCAATAAATGAAGCGGATTTAAGAAAAGAGCTAGAGCAGTGAAATTTCCATCTCCACCATCAGGGCAATAATTATGAATTTCCAATCAACATAAAATTATATGAAACTGCCTGGAAGAGGACACACGTCTATATCGTACTAATGCACGGTGAGGAGGAGAGTTTGATTGGCTAAAGACTCTTCAAGGACCACAGCTGGAGAACTGCAGAAAATAGTTGAGTCTCGGGGTCAGAAAACCTTTAAAAGAATAGTCAAAGAGCACCTACATCACCACATGTTGTTTGAGAGGGTTTCAGGAAAAATGATTCTAGCTCATCCAAAAACAATCTCCAGCAATATTCAGTTATCAGACACGACTGGAAACTTCAAACGGGACTGGCTTCTATGTCAGATGAAACAAATAAATGAGCTTTTTAGCAGAAAACACTCAAGATGGGTTTAATGAACACAGGGATGAAAAGTACCCCATGTGTGCAATGAAATATACTGCTGTATTGTTTATGTTGTGGGCCTATATTTCTGCTGAAGGTCCTGGACATCTTGTTTAGACACATGGCATCATAGATTTGATCAAATACCAACAGATAAACAAATCAATAAGTGACTGACTCTGTTAGAAATCTTATATTGGTTCATGTTTGGATCTTCCAACCGTGCAATAATCCAAACACAAACCTGAAAAACAACATAAAATGTGTTCAGTGAGCACAAAACCAAGCTTCTGCGACGGCCATTCCTGTCCTCTGACCTGAACCCTGAAGAACACGAGTTAACTGAAGAGAAGAAGCACCGTCATGGATCTGTGAATCTAAAGGGTCTGGAGTGATTCTGGATGAAGGAATGGTCTCTGATCTCTTGTCAGGTGTTCTCGATCCTCATCAGACATTATAGGAGAACATTAAGAGCTGTTAAACTGGCAAATGGAGGTTTCAAAAAGTATTGAGTAAAGGGTGCCATTAATTGTGGCCAATGTGTATTAGAAAACATTTATTTCATAATGATGTTTCCCCCCATTTTAAATTCTTATTACCCAATGAAAGATTAGATTTTTAAAGATCAAAAGGTTTAACAATGCAGATTAATTTTCACAGCCTTCTTTGATAATATTTACCAATGGTGCCGATATTTTTGGATATATTTGATCATTTTGATATAAATATATATAATATATATAGGTTAAAAGGTGTGGGAGCCCTGGCTCTAGAAGGACTTGTGCTCTAGAATAGTCTGTATAGAGAGATCAGAGCATGTACTATATAAGCTGGGCTTTGCTTAGACCTTTAAACCACTGCACTAACTTTAAGCAATGAGACGGAATAGACAAAAACATTCATACACACACATATGCCTTGCTTACTTGATTTCCTCAAAGCAGCAGCCATGTTCTCCAGCCGGAAGCCCCTCTCCTGTAATTATGAACATTTGTGGAGTTTGGTTATGTACATGAGATGAGTGTGTTCACGAGTGTCAGACCTGTGTGTTATTGGATCATGAGCTGCTCTCACTGGATGGAATTAAAGGAGCAGTTCTCTGGAAAAAGATGATTGTGTTTGTGAAACTCCTTTCGCATGTAAAACTGCATCAGTGGGTCTGATTTCAGGCCCATTCACATGAAGCACAATAACTGTAAAGATAACTTTAATGACTATATTGCTCCACCCCAACACAGGATAAGGTCACGCTTAGTTCCGATATACATCAAATTATTTGCAAACCCACTGCAAAGTCCCGATCTAAATCAAATTATTCATGATATGTGCTCCAAAGTCTCAACCTGAATCAAATGATTTGCAAACCCTTTACGATCTAAGTCCCAATCTGAATCAAATGATTTGTGATTCGAGCTCGAAAATTTGATCTGAATTAAAAGATTTATGAACCCGCTTAGTTCCGATCTGAATCAAATTATTCATGATACGCACTCCGAAGTTCTGATATACAGGTACATCTAAAAAAAAATTGAATATCATGAAAAAGGTCATTATTTTTTGTCACTCATTTCAGAAAGTGAAACCCATTTATTATATAGATTCATTACACATAGAGTGAAATATTTCAAGCCTTTATTTCTTGAAATTTTGATGATTATGGCTTACAGATAATGAAAACCCAAAATTCAGTGTCTCAGAAAATTAGAATATCACATAAGATCAATAAAAAAGGATAGTTTGAACAGAAATGTCATGCTTCTGAAAAGTATGTTCATAAGCACTCAATACTTGGTTGGGCCTCCTTTTGCATGAATTACTGCATCACTGCGGCGTGGCATGGAGGTGATCAGTCTGTGGCACTGCTCAGGTGTAATGAAGCCCAGGTTGCTCTGATAGCGGCCTTCAGCTCATCTGCATTGTTGGGTCTTTCGTCTCTCATCTAGATTCTCTGGGTTCAGGTCAGGCGAGTTTGCTGGCCAATCAAGCACAGTAACAACATGGTCATTGAACCAGCTTGTGGTACCTTTGGCAGTGTGTGCAGGTGCCAAGTCCTGCTGGAAAATGAAATCAGCATCTCCATAAAGCTCGTCAGCAGAAGGAAGCATGAAGTGCTCTAAAATGTCCTGGTAGATGGCTGCGTTGACTCTGGACCTCGGAAAACACAGTGGACCAACTCCAGCAGATGACATGGCAGCCCAAACCATCACTGACTGTGGAAACGTCACACTGGACTTCAAGCAACGTGGATTCTGTGTCCTCCGCTCTTCCTTTATTATGTTATAATTATAATTATGATTATGTTTATTTATTTGTTTATATAGTCCCACCTATTTAAAAATAATATTTAACCTGTTTTTGGCACAAAAATTAAAAAAATATGTATTTTTTTATTTTTTTAAATGCAAAGGAATGATCCTATTTGGATCATAATCATCATCCTATTTGAAATTGATTCAACCCTGTTCTTGCCATGAAAATATACCTTTTTTTAATGTGTTTCATCTTTTATTTCATTTGTCAGCTTTTTATTTTTTATGTTATAAAAAATCCTATGTAAATGAATACATTTCTGATGGCCTATCTGTTGTGTCTGTTCATAATCTCCATTTTAAATGTTAAATCTTTATAATTTGTTTATACACCTATTGATTTGACCCTGTTCTAAAAAAAAAAAAAATTGTATAGATCTTTACATATTTATCTAATTATTTGTTCTATTTGTTTATAGACAAGCTTAGAAACAAAGTAAGTAAATGAACAGTCTCACGGTGATAGAAAAATGTTTAAAGATCCACGACTGAGATGCCCTTGAGCAAGGCCCCGAACCCCCAACTGCTCCCCGGGCGCCGCAGCATACATGGCTGCCCACTGCTCCGTGTGTGTTCACTGCTGTGTGTGTATTCACGATGTGTGTGTGTGTGTTCACTACTGTGTGTGTGCGCTTTGGATGGGTTAAATGCAGAGCACGAATTCGGCCGTAGGCCACATCACTTTCACTTTCAATAAACGTAATATATTTTAAAATGTAATGTATCCGTGTCATCATGACATAACTGCATTTTAGCATCATTACTCCAATGTCACATGATCCTTCAGAAATCATTGTAATATGTTAATTTGCTGCTCAGGAAACATTTCTTCTTATTATCAGCGTTGAAAACAGTTGTGCTGCTTCATATTTTTTCTAGCAAATCATGATAGGCTAGTTTTTCAGGATAATGAATAGAATGTTAAAAATAGAAATACATTTAGTTATAATTTTGTACAATTATAAATATGATTATTGTCACTGTTTTCTGAATAATGTATTAACTTCACTGATGTCAAACGTATGAACGGTAAGTGTTTTTGGCTCGAGCGTCTCGGCTGTCAGATGGAGTTGAGGGCACAGGTAAGACAATCTCTCTCTCTCAGTCTGATGAGGTTTACAGTAGAGCTGCTGATGCAGTTTATCTCGATCTTCTCTGAATAATTAACGCACGGGTCCACTCGGCGCCTTGCGTTACGGTTAACCGGGGGAGGCTGGAGGTCGTGTGCGGTCGGTGTGCCGGTGTCGTGTTCTGTTAATCTACATGAGGGTCATTTCCCTTTCATCAGTGTCACTTCAGCGACTAAAGGACCGCTCACTAAACACTGGTACAGGTTGATTTCATGATTGACTGACCTCTTTAGAAAGTTCACTCACCTGGACTGAACATACACCAGAAACACTCGATTTCACATTTTAAACTCAGCTCAGGTAAATGATATTATATACCATAATAAAATCAAGTAATTCCTGATAGCACACATACATCACGGAGACGTCTATTTGACGTCTGCATTTACATCTGGAAGAGTGTTCACTCATCTGTACGTCTACAGGACTTCCTAATAGATGTCAAATAGACGTCTAGATGTCTTTAAGATGTTTATGATTTAGAGTATATGTAAAACTGACATCTTACTGATGTCTATCAGATGTTTGTACACAGCAGATTCTTTCCAGGTAAAACAATCTTTAACAGACTTCTAGTATAGTGCTATCTGGGATACAGATCAATCTCACCGAGTTTTGAATGAATGAATGAAGTGTATTGCTGTACACCCAAAGCGTTTTACAATCATGTGGAGGAGGGGGTTCTCCTCAACCACCACCAGTGTGCAGCATCCACTGGGATGATGTGACGGCTGCTACAGGACAACGATGCCAGTGTGCTCACCACACACCAGCTACAGGTGGAGGGAGAGAGAGTCATTGAGCCAATCAAGTGTATGGGGATTATTAGGAGGCCATGATTGACAAGGGCCAGTGGAGGGAATTTGGCCAGGACACCGGGGTTACAGCCTTCTTTACGATGAGGGTCATAGGATTTTAATGACCACAGAGAGTCAGGATCTCAGTTTAACGTCTCATCCGAAAGACGGTTTCAATAGTTTTATTGAATAAATGGATGTAGACCGCGGAGGGTAGCTCCTGGCAATCCTTGAGGATCAGGGAATGAAGTCCACGCTATGGGAATGGGCCAGAAATCCATCTGTTTCCATAACAACCTCTTTTTTTGTCATTGGACATTTTCTTCATGCACCAGTACAACCCCCCCACACACACACACACACACACAAACCCACACACACACACACACACACCCACGCACGCACACACACACACACACACACACACACACACACACACACACACACACACACATATTATTTTGTAGGCTATTAATAAGATTAAAATATTTAGAGTTAAAATATAATCTTATTAAGACGTTTTATTGGCTTTAATCTGAGATGTCTCTTAATATTATCAGTATAATAATTGGCTGACGGGGTGGAGTGTTTTTGAAGGCAGATTCATTTGGTGCTAATTTATGATTTCTGAAAATCAGCCCAGCATCAGTGCCCTCTGCGGGATAGCACACACTGACTGATGTTCATGAAGAGAGATTTGTGTCAGATTTGTGTCTATAAGATAAAAATAAATAAATAAATAAATATAGGCCTATATATATATATATATATATATATATATATATATATAGTCAGTCAGCGGGTTTATTACACAACATATTTTAATCCACGATATATATATATATATATATATATAGTAAATATATATAGTCAGTCAGCGAGTTTATTACACGACATATTTTAATCCACGATATATATATATATATATATATATAGTAAATATATATAGTCAGTTAGCAGGTTTATTACACGACATATTTTATATATATATCGTGGATTAAAATATGTCGTGTAATAAACATCAGCACAAAAACTAGCCTGTCACATTTATGAAGCGCTGAGTCCGCTTCTGAGCGCTAGATGGCAGCGAGACAACATTCAATATGACACGACCTTCACTGAACACTTCACGACATAGAAATGAAGCTGTTATTTAGTCCTAGTTTGTTTATCTCCCTGTGGTCTACCAGCATGATCTGCCTGGTGCTCAGCAGGTGTAGCTGCTCATCAAGTTTATTCCAACCTGACTGACCAAATGTGCCCAAAACCAGCCAATACCAGCAAACACCAAATACCACAAGAAGAGTTTGTTCAGTTTAGAAAGAAACACGATACAATAAAGAACATATTCCTTAAACTACACGTTTATTACATAGTGTTTATTTATTACAGGATTTTATATGAAATATATATATATATATATATATTTTATTACAATATTTATAATTTAAATAATAACAATTATTATTGTTATTATTTAAATTATAAATATTTATTTATAATTAATATATTTATAATATATTTAATATATTTATAATTTTATATAATATAAAAATAATTATTAGATTTTTAATTCAACATTTTGCATTTAAAAGTGCATTATACCAGTTCACACTCCTTTCTCTAAACATGATGAATCTAGTAATCTAGAATTATAAAATAATTACGAAAACTGTTTTAATTAAATGTTTTATTTATATTTAGAATATTTTTTATAATAAAAAATGTATATTTAACAACAACAAATATTATTATTAATATACACATAATATACACATGAGGAAAATAGTATCTAGCTCAGTTTACTGGTTATAATTAATATATTTATATAATTATAATAATTTAACAATTATTAATTGAAGTCTTTGCTGTGCATAATCTTCAAGTTAAGTGCTGTACATGCGGGATCCTTTCTGTCTTCAGAAATCAAATGCAAGCCCACTAATCATAAAATGCAGGGTCACAATTAGTACATCATAATTCACAGCTGTTGCCTGATAATTATCGTCATGTAAGCCATACTCTTGTATTTGTACAGAAGCACTTCTTCATTCAGGGTTGTTACAGCACTGAACCCGTGGAGATGACAGTTTACGGGCAGCAGGACAGTTAATGTTCAACTCATCTGGGAAACTGTGTTTATCTCCGTCCACATGATCCCATTCTGAACAGGTTTAACACTCCCAGAGTTCCTGGCCTTCTAAGATGGCACGAACACACAGAAATAGACTCGCTGCTGGTCAGCTGAAACTCATCTGGGGACGTTACACAACATGAACATGTACTCTCTGGACAAGGGTTCTTGTTTCTGTAAATAAATCATCTTTTCTGTGTGCAGGACTCTTATTTTGTCTTATGTTGATGTTTTTTCTGTGTAAAGTACAGATGTTGCTGCTACTTTACTGGGGCATTGATTCATCAGAGAGACACAACAGCAGGAAAACACAAAGAAGAGAGGTTGTGTGTTGGGCAGCGGAGAGAATAAAGGCAGGAGGACTGGGATTAATGACCTGTGTTCAAGTGATATCATGTATCACAGAATGTCCCTCACGGATGAACGTGAACCCTCAGAGGAGGAGCAGCAAAAGAGCCACAGGTATTTTCACTGTTTCAGTCATTGATGTACATTAGGGGTGTGGCCTATTCTTTAACATGTGGCCAATACTGGTGGGCGTGGCTAATTTGAAAGGGTGTGGCTAGCTGTGTGTAGCTTGTGAGTTTTTCCCATTTCATTTTTCCCCATTCAAAATGTAGCTATATTATTCTATATTTTACTATTTTTACTCTTCTTTAATATTTTATTACTCCACTGATTGAATTTAGGCTAAAATGGCTATAACTTTTTATATATTTGATTATATATTATTTTAAAAATAAATTATAAATGTAAAAATATTATTTACTTATTTATATTACCCAAATAAAGAAACAAATAAATAAATAAGCAAGCTAGCTCTCAGAAAGTTGAATCAAGATATAAAAAATACCGTACGTATATATATATATATATATATATATATATATATATATCAGTCACTATATATATATATATATATATAGAGTGACTGATTGTATTTGGATAAAATGGCTAAAATATAATGTTTTTGTCTATATTATTATTATTATATATATTTTTTTAAATGCTATTTATTTATATTTCCCACATAAACAAAAAAAATTATAAATAAATAAAGCAAACGATCACTCAGTTGAATGAAAACATTGCAAAATAAAAAAATAAAAGGACTATGGGGATATATATTAATAATATAATATAGTTTCACAGTTATGATACAGTGGCTACAAAAAAGGGCTTGAATTTTTTTTTTTTTAAGCAGCATATTTCCTTGTTTGTATGATATTCATACATAATATTTTAATATTTAAAAATATAAAACAAATTTAAATACATTAATAATAGCACATCAAATACTTTACAAGATAGATAGACTGCCAGATAATATTATAAATATGATTATTAATATTATTATTTCATTATAAATATTGTATTATACAATTGTTTATATTTACAGTATTTAAAATATATATTTACATATAAAATATGTAATTTATTAATATAAAAATATAAATGAAATAATAATGAACTCAGCATTATTTGAAATGTATGGTTGGTGTCGTAGATCGTCAGATGTGTGGTGTGTGATACTGAGGCTGTTTCGTTGTGTCTCAGCTCTGAACAACACACTGAAACACTCTCAGAGCTGATGTTATCCACTAATAATAATGAACTCAGCATTATTTGAAATGTATGGTTGGTGTCGTAGATCGTCAGATGTGTGGTGTGTGATACTGAGGCTCTGAACAACACACTGAAACACTCTCAGAGCTGATGTTATCCACTAATAATAATGACTGCTTCGCCTCTTTGAGTTCAGATATAAGTTTGGTAAACATGCAGATCTCTGTCGTCCCAGTCATTAGTCTGGTCCTTGAATCTAAACATATCTCAGGGGTGGGTGCGCTCTGACATCATGAGTTACACAAGAGTTCACCCAAAATACCCCCGTGCTGCTCCAACCCTGCATTATGTTCTTTCTCCTCTGAAACACAAAGGGAGATGCTTGGCAACATGTCCTTAGGTGGCAAAAAATGCATGGTGATTTATACTGCAAATGCCAAAAAACTATATGTTGAGCTATATTTGAGGCACATGATAGCATTATATTAATGCACCAATAATTTTACCATTGGCTGTAGTTCTCATATGCCATTCCCACAATTATTTTTTTGAACTACTGTTTGGCTTCAGAATAGTTTAGAAATTGTGTACATATGATATATAAATCATGGATATTCCAATAATGTGCATTTGTATTTGATAGAAGAATGCAAATGAGGGAGCAGGTTTGTAATGAAGTATTTGGCATGATAGATGGCAACTTCTGGTACATGAAATAGAGTGCATCTGCTTATATGAGCCTCTCGAAGACTAAACCAGAGCAATGCTACCACTACACTGACTAATACTTTCAGATATTAGTCATATTAATACTGTCAGGTATTCATTATAATATACTTTTGCTTTACCTTTGTGAGCAGTTATGAAGGAGGGGCTACAAAAAAGGGCTCAACAAAATTAAAACGATTTTTACTTGTAATTTAAAAAAAATAAATTAAATTTTCAATAGCTCCGAATATATTTCTATAAACATTAACTATAATCGAAAATAAATATGATATATTATAACATTATTAAATAAGTATTATAATATTTAAAATATAAATGTGATAGTAAAAACTAAAGTAAAAAGTACAAATTTAATCAAATTAAAATGAAAAAAATAGATAGATATATAGATAAATAGATAGTTTTATTATTGTATTATAAATATCATATATAATATACTTTATATGTAAAATATTTAAAATGTAAAAATAAGTCATATATATTAATTATTATTATTATTAACTATTTTATACAATTAAGTAACATAGCGTTATTATACACCATGTAGATACAGATAATATTATACATTTAATAGTTATTGTATTATACAAATATATATATATGTAGCGAGCGAGCGAGAGAGAGAGAGAGAGAGAGAGAGAGAGAGAGAGAGAGGAGAGAGAGAGATCATTGAGTCTCATTTTAGAGTTTCTCCAGTACGAGGATCACACACTGAGACGGTCTGTCGTTACACCGGAGATCTCGTGAATGAATCGTGACTCAACTGCACTGAATCATCGGATACATCGAGAATATAATGAGAAATCAGAGGCTGATGCTGGAGTGTTTTTAACGGGATTTGAGCGGCGGAAACTCGCTCCGGTGAGTCAAAACCGAACTTCTGCACTTCACTTCACTAAACCGCCATTAAACACGCAACTACAAACCAAAACCCCGAACTTTACACGACAACACAACGCTTTAAATGATAATCTAACACCATAAACTGTAAAAACGTACTCACATCTGCAGGAAAGAAACTCTGAGCGGTGAATGAGGTGGAGATGGAGTTAATGTTTGACAACATGGCTGCTCGCTTTCATCTCTTCATTCCTCTCATTTACAGAAATTAAGTCTTAATCCTTGTTAATTCGCATATAACATACACATGTAGAGTTTGGGGTTACTTCTATGCGGATTGAGCAAACGCGTCTGTTCCTTCAGTCGAAACCGTTTCCGTTCCGCGAGAACAACAAACGCGAAACCTCCCGAAACTCTGACACTTCTAACGTTAACTGAACATCAGAGCTTCGTGTGAGCTTTCAGCTCTTCGAGTGTGTTTTTGTGTTTATGGGAGATTTTTCAGCTGGTACATGTGTGTTTTGTTGTGTTTCCGCAGGAAGTCAGAAAGAGAAACTCAAACACGACATTAAAATGCATTGACAAAAATACCATAGTATTACCATGTTTTTGAACATGTACCATCTCTTTTACTTTCAATAGTTACATCGTTTACAAAAAGTAACCTACTTTTGTAGTACCACGATACAGTGATCGAATCACCATGGTACGGAAATTCATGTACCATGGTATTTATTTCTATGGTGCTATTTCAGTGTAGGCTATTTCCAAAAATACCATTATGCCATGTGCACAAACATGGTGGTTACATGGTGTACTGTATCCACATTTAATACCATGGTATGACCATGGTACTTTTTGCAAGAATTAGGTAAATTAATCAGTTGTGTTGTTTTCTGTTTGGTTGATCTAACATTGAACTTTGAGTTTTGGATTAGAAATTAAGCCATTTTATTAATAAACAGTGACATTTTATAGCTTATACTTTTTTAAAAGCACATACAGACTAAATTGTTATGCTAATGTTATTTATGTGGTAGAAGAATGCAATGCTGCTACCATAATGCTGGTGTCCTAAATACCATGGTACTTTTTTAAGGGGCTGTAACTTGTGCTCTAGTGAGATATGATCCAAGACAGAGCAAGTTATCAAATTATAAAGCAAGATTTTGAGAACAGACAGTGTTTTTCTTTGGAATAAGACCAGAAAAAGAAGTCAAAACTGATGTGATTATCTGTGAGTTTGCGAGATCATATTTGTGCATGTTCATACCAGACCAGAAAGAGTTGAAGGCATCACCAAGACAAAAATAACCATGAGAGTGTCTTCATGCCAGTCAGCCCCGAGTGAATGGGGCCCCTGCTGCTCGCTGCGCTTTGGCTTCTTAAAACAAAGTGTTTGAAATCCATTTATTCAAGTGACCTGAGTAAAAGCGCTCTCTCTCTCTTGCGCTCTCTCTCTCTCTCTCTCTCTCTCTCTCTCTCTCTCTCTCTCTCTCACACACCCACACAGAGGTTGACAGTGGTTTGAGATCCGGAATCTTAGGAATGCTTGTCCCCCTCGTCAGATATTCTGCCTACCTGCTACACACACACACACACACACACACATCCACATTTACAGAGACTTTTCCAGAATTAGGACGTCATAAAATAATCATACGAACTGGCCGACCCTAAAAGGTGTGTGTTCATATATTGATTGTAACATCATTTTACAGACTGCAGAACATCTCAAACCTTTAAAGGGACAGTTCTGCCAAAAATGAAAATCCTGTCCTTATTTAGGGTATCATTGTTTACTGTACAATGATATACTCCATGCAAAAGACTAAAAGACTGTATTATGCATGCCAGCCAGTAGTAGGCGATGTCACTTTATAACGAAGCTCTCGCATGAACATATAATGCACATGCGCATCGTGATGTCAGTGTATTCACAAATACGCATTTTTATAGTTTAGGTGTAGACGATAATCTGATTGTTTCCCAAAAGCCAAAATGTACAATTTGAAACCCGTTTTCTAAAGTTTGCATTTTCAGGCCGCCAAAACGCTATTGTTTTGTAAATTGTTGCATTAAAAGTTTTCAGTTTTTACTTGAAAACAGTGTCTTTTAAACAGCCCCTAACTGATCCTCAGTTGTTCCAAACCTGTTTGAACAATCCGTTGAACGAAAAAGAAGGTATTTTGAAGAACATTGGTTACCAAACAGTTACTGGTTGTCATTGAGTTCCGTAGTTTTTCTTTTTTAAGTCAATGGCTACCAGCAACTGTTTGCTTATACATTCTTTAAAATATAATCTTTTGTGTTCAACAGAAAAGAGAAATTCATGCAGGTTTGGAACAACATAAGGGTGAGTAAATGATGAAAAGTTTTTCATTTTTTGGGTGAACTATTCCTTTAACACACTTCTGAAATGTTGAATCAGTGGTTTCATCCAGATGCACCTGTTTATGACCTCATCAGAAAAAAATTGTTGGTCTTTGTTTATGCAAGTTTATTTTTTATGATGATGATGATGATGTTGGCTGGCATTGTGTGATTTTTATAGTGTGCTTGGTTCTGGAAGCATATTATACATTAATTTTCTTCATAGGAATTTCGAATTATTCTTAAAAACATGTAAACTAAACCAAAGAGCTCCGAGGGGAGGATGTAACAGAGTCAGCCATAGTGGAATAAATTATAAAAAGTCATAAGTATAAAACAATTTTATAAATATAGGCTACATACAGTGCTGTGAAAAGGTTTTTGCCCCCTTCCTGTTGTTTAGTTTTTTTTTTTGTATATTTGTCACACTTAAAAGATTCAGATCATCAAATTAATTTTGAATATTCGGGCTCATAAAAACGAATATTCATTTATTTAAATAAGGTTTAATGAGAAAGACGTTATTTTAAATTATCATGTTTTTTTTTCATGATTTCTAAACAAGATTATGATTAGCCGTTACTCAACAATGTTCTACTACAACGTTTTGTCCCCTATATCGCAGATATTCTTTATTTTGGTTGAAACACATGCACACACAACACACACATAATACATTCCAGAAAGGACATTCAGCATCAAGATCAAGCAAACGGAAAAATCTAAATTGTTTCACGTATTAATTGTGAGAGAAACAATAATATCCACATGCTCGGGTGAACGTTTATTTTCCTCAGTCTGATAACATTAAGAACGCGCTGACAAAGATAAAGTGTGCTACCCGTTTCTTAGCGCTTGTTAAACCACTCTCCCTCGAGGAAACTTTATATATGTCTGAAGATAATTTCACTCTCAGGTAAACTCTCTTCTCGGCTCAGTCGAAGTACAGCTGCGTTTACCTGCAGAGATGGACAGAGTCTTTCCTCAGTCGACTGTGTTTGGATTTCATGGTTTCTCATTGTGGTGCTGATATTATGATGAATCAATTTCACTAATTAATTTAAAATGCAATTACATTTTATCAGATGATTTAGTAAGCTCGTTTAGATCAAAGTAAATCCAAACTTTGCGAGGCAGATGACGACGTTCTGTGATCAAATATTATCAACTTGTGCAAATTGTGTTTTTATTATTCGAATAATAATAACAGACCAAATATTCGAATGTTCGACTGTTCGTGCACAGCCCTATTGTACAGTAGCCCTTAAAGGACAAACAGCGTGTTTCGTCACTATGTTGTTCTTGCATATAACTCACTGACACAATGATGAACAAGTAACAATAATATTCACAATAACATATACATTTCTTGAATAATTAAGTAAATATAATTCCTTAATTTACCTTTGTAAAGAAACCTCATTGCTGGCTACCTCTGCTGTCTCAGAATACGTCATCTTTGTCCTTTACGCCACCGTAGCTTCTCTAAAGGGAGGGGTGAGCGGGGAGTGGGGACTGAGCCGTTGGTTTCAATTCGCAACCTCACCGCTAGATGCCGCTAAAATTAACTCTATATTGCGTATCTCTGTGTATTAAATGCCGCTCCATATTTAAAACAGGTGATGGCGATTTAGCGCTAGTCATGGAACCGGCTTTACTGACAAGATGCGCATGACAATCGCGTGACAATTGAGTAAAATCATTAATTGACAGCACTAATAAAAATAAATAACATTTATATATATATATATATATTGATTACATAATATGTGTGTACTGTTTATTATTTATATATAAATACACACACACACACATGCATATATATATTTCAGAAAAATATATTTATATATTTATATATAATATAAATTATATAAATATATATATTAATATAAATATATACATGTAAATATTTTCAAAATATACACTGTATGTAATGTATATGTGTTTATATATACATAATAAATATACACACAGCACTAATTTTTATATAAATATTTTAGTTTGTGTCTGCGTGGGTATGTGTATTTTATTTTTGTTGTTTTGATATTTTTTGGAGTGAAATTGCTGCAAAAATAGTGTTTATTTAATTAAAGTATTCATGGATAGCACCAACAGTAACCAAAAAAATCAACTTCTTATTCTTATCTTTTGAGTTTGTGTTGAAATAGAGCCGGATGTGTTCTTGACAGGTTTCATTAGTTACCAAGCATTTCAGTGTTTAACTTCCACGGCTTTGGGCTTTATTTGTCTCTGTACAAAATGCAAATAGAGCTGATGCCAGTCCTGTGAAACACACACACACACACACACACACTCCCTGTGCTCCGTCACATCTGTCTCAATGGATGTGACGTCTGAGTTTGATCTTATTTTTGTGCACTGAGACATTAAGCCGCATGAGAGAAAGACGCTGACGGAGAACAGAGGAGCGTCTGAAAGGCAGATGAGGGCCGCTGTCCACGGGAACTGTTCGAAGGCTTTTGTTGATCTCTCTAGAGAAGATATTCAATCATTCTCTCCACGTCACATCACAGAGAAACTGATATGAGCTGGCAGAGGAAGAAAGAACACAAACTCCTCCAACTCAAAAGCAATATCTTCAGAAGATGAATTAAGTTATTAGATGCTATATACACACATGTAGTATTTAAGCACACATGGTGTGTAAACAGGCAGATGACGCTGTCAGTTGTGGTCGTCATAGCAAATATTAATGTTTCTATAACACTCATTCATACAGCGCTGCTACTGTAGAGAGTTTCAGACTAGCTGAATGAATCATTGTAATCATGATGCCACACACAGTTGCTCTGACAGGTGGAAACCTGTTTCAGACTGGTTGTGGTTGACATATAATGTGCTTGAGTTCTTGCAATACAATGTTTTATTGATTATGTAAATGTGTTTTTATTGCTTAAACCATTTAGTGTGCTGTGATGCTTCAACATTGCTATAGTCATCAGTTTGTCACCAATGTTATCAAGCTGCTAGATGAGGTTTTGTTGAAATTGCAAAACTTCTTGCGAAAGTCTTGCCAGCATCAGTTAAGATGGTTTGATCATTATAAACAAACCAGTAATGTTTCGCAGCATTTGCACTCTTGCAGAGTTGCAATGGCCTATAAATTATCCTCTTATTATTGCAATAATTATTATTGTAAACAATATAATGTATTCTAATGTTATCATTTTTATATAATTTTTAATATTAGCCTATAAAACAAATGTTTTTGTATGTTGTAATAAAATTATACTATCATTACTTAAACTATTACATTTTTTAAAAATTTTCATGCAAATTTTAAAACACACACACACACACATATATATAATTTCTAATTGTTTACATACTTTTTAATTGTTAAAATGTATATTTATATAATTTAAACATTTATATATAAATTACAAAATATATGTATATATTATAATTTGTATATAATCTTTATTATGTGTGTGTATAAGCAGTAATATGTATTTTATTTTAATTGTATTATATTATTTATTCTATTACACAACATTTTAAATATTGCAAACATAATTATATTATAGTTGAAATATATTAAAAGTACATTTTAAATATTATGTAGAATATAATAATTTAAATATTATTTTATATTATTTGTTTTAAAGATTTCCAGCATATTTTTCTGATACAAATAAGGAAATCTGTTGCTATAATATTATTTTGTGTGTGTGTGTAATGTTTATTTAATTAAAGTATTCATGGATAGCACCAACAGTAACCAAAAATCAACTTCAATTCTTATCTTGTTGAGCTTTGGACTGTAGCCGTTGTTCTTGACAGCTTTCATTAGTTACCCTGCATATCTCAGTGTTATAACTAATAACTGGCTTTATTAATATCTGTACAAAATGCAAATGGAGCTGATGCCAGTCCTGTGCACACACACATTCTGTTCTGGTTTGTCTCAATGGATGTGATGTCTGAGTAAATGATCTTATTTTTTGAGACATTAACATGAGAGAAAGACGCTCAGGAGAATGGAGATTTACATTTATGCAGGTGAGGGCCGCTGTCCACGGAACTGTTCGACTTTGTTGATCTCTCAAGATATTCAATCATTTCTGTCACATCACAGAGAAACTGATATGAGCTGGCAGAGGAAGAAAGAACACAAACTCCTCCAACTCAAAAGCAATATCTTCAGAAGATTAATTAAGACCACAGATGCTATATACACTGTATTTAAGCACATGGAATGTAAACAGGCAGATGACGCTGTCAGTTGTGGTCGTCAGGCAAATATTAATGTTTCTGATAACACACACGCGCCTACATATGGTGCCTTTCAGACTAGCTGAATGAATCATTGTTCATTCCACACACAGTTGCTCTGACAGGTGGAAACCTGTTTGGGTGGCTGACAGGAATAGTAAACTCACTGTGTGAGTTCTTGCTCTACATTGTTTTATTGATTATGTAAATGTGTTTGTTTATTGCTTAAACCATTTAGTGTGCTGTTTGAGTTCAACATTGCTATAGTCATCTGAGAAATAAAGCTGCTAGATGAGGTTTTGTTGATCATGATAAAAAACATCTTGGAGAAAAGTGTGTCTTGATGCATCAGCTGTCATTATGGTGTGATCATTATAAACAAACCATTTCTCTTGAGAACTGATTTGCAGAGTTGCAATGGCCTATAAATTATCCTCTGTATTATTAGTCATTATGTCTTTAAACAAAATAATCAGCTCGTTCTAATGTATCTTTTATATAATTTTTAAATATTCCCTATAAAACAGATGTTTTTGAATACAGTTATGTATAAGATTATTCTATGATTACTTAAACTATTACTAATTTTTTAATTTTTCATGCATCTCAAAACACACACATATATATATATAATTTCTAATTGTTTCATACTTTTAATTGTTAAAATGTATATTTATATAATTTAAACATTTATATATAAATTACTGAAGTATTTAAGTCTTATATTATAATTGTGATATAATCTTTATTTGGTCACATTGTGTATAAGCAAAAAATATGTATTTTATTTTAATTGTATTATATTATTTATTCTATTACACAACATTTTAAATATTTACTGAAAGACATAATTATATTATGAGTTGAAATATATTAAAAGTACATTTAAATATTATGTAGAATATAGAAGCAGATTATTTTATATTATTTGTTTGAAGATTTCCAGCATATTTTTCTGATACAAATCAGAGGAAATGTGCTGTTGCTATAACTGTGGCTGTGATGAATGTGTGATGTGTGTGTGTGTGTGTGTGTGTGTTGGCTCTATTAAAAATGTTGGCATGTCAAGTAAAACACATTTTTGTTGAGCTTTGGACTGTAGCTTGATGCTTCACCTGACTGCTCAGCAGATCAGGTAACCAATCACAGGCAGTTTGTTCTTAATAACTGGCTGTAATATTAATATCTGACAGCATTAGTCAGAGTGAGTATAGCAGCAGCATTCTGTTCTGGTTTTAAATGTTTTGAATGGCCGTGATGTCACAAAGACTGGATTTATTTGGTTCTGAACTGAACTCAGTAGAATAGTAAAATTTACATTTATGCATTTAGTAGATGCTTTTATCCAAAGCGACTTTGAAATTGTTATAGTCATTTTTTTTGTCAGTACATGTGTTCTCTGGGAATCGAACCCAGATTTGAATGTTTATGAAAAATACTCTAACCACTGAGCCACAGGAACACTGTGAGGTTCGAGAATGAACTGCATCAGCACAGGCTAAAATCCGCCTGACCACACACACGCGCCTCATATGGTGCCTTTAAATAATTGTTTTCCACTTATGGTGTGTGAGTGAAAGGTCATGTGTTTGGGTGGCTGACAGGAATAGTAAACTCACTGTGTGACTCCTCCTCTACTTCCACTGTGAGGGTGTTTGTGTTTGTGGTTGTGCAGAGACTGTGTGTTTGAGTTAACTCCAGCAGCAGAAATAAAGCTGCCGTTGAGTTTTGTTGATCATGATAAAGAATTATAAATGCATTGGAGAAATGAGTGTGTTGATGCATCAGCTGTCATTATGGTGTGTATCTTCACCTCAGCCCATTTCTCTTGAGAACTGTGTGCTGTTTGAGGATTCATGGCTCGGCTGTCAGTTTAGTCATTTGTCTTTAAATAGAAACCGAATCAGCTCGTTCCTGTATCTTATGCATGGCAACACCAGTTTGATTCCCACTGAACACTATTAAAATGAATCACAGTTACTTTAGAGATAAATAGCCTGTATGTTACATGCACGTGTGTGTATATATATATACAGGTGCATCTCAATTAATTAGAATGTCATGGAAAAGTTCATTTATTTCAGTAATTCAACTCAAATTGTGAAACTCGAGTATTAAATAAATTCAATGCACACAGACTGAAGTAGTTTAAGTCTTTGGTTCTTTTAATTGTGATGATTTTGGCTCACATTTAACAAAAAATACTGTACTGTGAACTAAAGGCACTGGAATCCTTTGATAATACACTTTAATATTTACTGAAAGAGAGACTAAATGAGTTTTGAACGGAGTCAGTCCATGTAACTGAAGAAGTCTTGTGCCTCAGTGACAGAAGCAGATGTGATTGGCAGACTGACGTGTGAATGATCACAGACGCAGCAGGATGAATGAGCGGTGTGGGAATCAGAGATGTGCTGGACTGTGGCTGTGATGAATGTGTGATTATTAATGTGACACAAGTGTGTGTGACCGAACTGAAGTCAAAACACGTCTGATCATCTCACTTTCTTCCTGTTTTCAGGCCTCTTGATGCTCTCACCTGACTGACTTTCAGCCGAGATCAGGTAACCAATCACAGGCTTTTCTTCTTAATTAACTTGTACTTCTGCATTTCATATTTCAGCATTTAATGTGTGCACTATTGTTCAAAAGTGTGGAGTCTGTACGATTTTAAATGTTTTTGAATGCAGTTTTATCTGCTCACAAAGACTGGATTTATTTGATCAGAAGATTCAGTAAGAATAGTAAAATTGTTAAATATTTATGCAATCTAAAGTAGCTTTTTAAATGTAATTTATTCCTGTGCTTGAAACTTGAAATTGTGACTCAGGGTCATTTTTAATGTACATTATTACAGTTCAAAAATGTTGGGGTCAGTAAGATTTGAATGTTTATGAAAGAAGTCTCATGCTCACCAAGGCTGCATTTATTTGATCAAAATACAGTAAAAACAGTAATATTGTGAAATTTATTTTTGCAATTTAAAATAACCAAGTCCTATTGTAATATATTTTAAAATGTAATTTTTTCCTGTGATTACTCCAGTCTTCAGTGTCACATGATCTTCAGAAATCATCATAATATGCTGATTTACTGCTCAAGAAACATTTCAGATTATCATCAATGTTGAAAACAGTTGTGCTGCTGAATAATTATGTGGAAGTCATGATTTTAAATGATTTATTTGATGCATATAAAAATCAAAAGAACAGCATTTATGTGAAACAGAAATATGTTGTAACATTATAAATGTCACTTTTGATCAATTGAATGCATCCTTACTGAGTAAAAGTATAACTCCAGTCTTTCTGACCCCAATCTTTTGAACGTTTCTTACCTCATTTCTTCATTGAAGATCACCGTGATTAAACCCGTTTTAGGAAGTTTTGGTATGTTGTGTGTGTTGGTGATTTTCAGCGTGTCTGTGTGAGGAGTGTTAATGTGAGTTCAGGACACTGGAATGTTTTAGCAGTGAGGTGCTGCGTGTTTGAGAAATTATTCTCACTCAGTTGTGAGTTTGTGCAGAGTCTCATTAGTTCAAATCAAAAGATTTTAAGGCAATGAGGACAAAACGACGATGTGATTGAGTTGAAGAAGACGGTGAATGAATAACAGAATGAGTTCTTCCCGAGTGTCAGTTTTAGTGGAGTTGTTAAACGTAGCTGTTGTGAGTGTTTGTACCTCTGTGTCCCAGGGGATTATGGGTAAGTCTCACCGGAGACCCTCAAATCCCTGCAGGAATGTGTGCACATGCTTCAGTGCTTTGCAGTAAGTAGAGAGAGATTCGGTTCTCTTCTATATTAAGATGTAATTGTTTGGGAAATGCAGGTGTGTGTCAGCTGTCTAAAGTGTCACAAAAGTCACTGTTAACAGGTTTTTGGCACATCTGGTTGCTAGGGAGTTCTAGGTAGTTGCTACTTGCTAGGTAACTATATAACTCAAGTTTTTCCCAACTGCTAAAAGGGTTGAAATACAGATTTTTAAACTTAATTATCAAATATACAATAATGTTAAATTCATGTTAGTAAATTATTAATTTCGTGTTTATTTGCAATTGTGCAATTATTTATAGCATAGAATCATTACTATGACAACGGACATTTAAAAATCCAGTGCATTTCTTTGTCCAAAAATGTTTTTTAGGTGCCATTTCTAAACCAATTTTTATTTGAGATATTCAGAAATAACTCGTGTTTTATTTAATTTAGTTGCTATACAAGAACAAATCCATTACCATCCATCACATTTCTTTATCATCATGCATGGTTTTAAAAAAACACATTGTTTCACATTATGCAAAAATCTTTTTCCCATCTCTTGTGAAAAAAAGTATTTTATTATTTATTTTAGTAACAATACAAGAAAAAATGCCATTACCATCACATTGTATTACCATTATTGATGTTTTTTATTGCAACATAAAAGAACATTATGCAGAAATCCAACTGAATATTGTTGAGGCCATTAAGATGACAGGTTTATGTGTGTGAAGATGCTTCATTCTTTTAAAGATATTTATTTCAAGATTTCAAAAGCTCAGACGTGCCTCTAATTGAATAATCCCCGTCTATGTTTAATTTCTCTCCGTGTGTCTCTAGGATGATAGAGGAGAGACGGAAGGGCAATGTCATGGCCGACAGGAAGCAGATCTTCACTGACATGAGTGAGTGCCGCCCACCACATGACCTTTGACCCACAATGCACATGTTCCTAAACTGGTGCATCTGAGTCTAAATGTGCAACTTTGATTCTTCAGAGACAGAGAATTATGACACCATCCAGCTGTCCACGTACCGCACCACCTGCAAGCTCAGATTCGTTCAGAAGAAATGCAACCGTGAGTAGCACTTTAAATCAACGGAAACGAGCTAATCTTGAAAAAGATGCATTTTGCAGATTGTTTGCAAATTCAAAACAAAGCTCAGCATGAATGAACTCCGCTTAGTATAAGTGTGAAACATAGGCCAGAAATACACTGTCGTCTAAATGTTTGGGGTCAGTAAGATTTTCTTCTTCTTAGAAATGAATACTTCTCAATGACACATTTAATTGATCAAAAGTGACAGTGAATTTTACAAAAGATTTCTATTTCAAACAAATGCTGTTCTTTTTTTAATTTTTATATTCATCAAATAAGCAAAGAAAATCAAGCTGTTTTCAGCATTGATAATAATCAGAAATGTTTCTTGAGCAGTAAATCAGTATATTAGAATGATTTCTGAAGATCATGTGACACTGAAGACTGCAGTAATGATGCTGAAAATCAGCTTTAATTCACAGGAATAAATTACATTTTAAAATATATTACAATAGAAATAAGCTATTTTACATTGTAATAATATTTCACTGTTTTTACTGTATTTTTGATCAAATAAATGCAGCCTTGTTGATTGAAAATTACTAACCCCAAACTTTTTAAAAGTTAATGTACCTTGACAGTTATGATGAGTTACAAATGACATTGTGTCATTTAAAAGTGAGTTTTTCAGGTTATGTGTTTATTTTGATCATATTTCGAGTAATCTGGATGGACATAGTAAGTTTTTCTCTGACATAATTCCCTATATTTCATGTGTTTTTTCTCAGTGCATCTGGTGGACGTGTGGAACATGATCGAGGCGTTTCGTGACAATGGTCTGAACACGCTGGACGTCTGTACCGAGATCAGCGTGGCTCGGCTGGAGACCATCATCACCTGCATCTACCAGCAGCTAAACAAACGGCTGCCCACCACACACCAGATCAACGTCCAGCACAACACCAGCCTGCTGCTCAACTTCATGGTGACGGCACACGACAGGTGTGTGTGTGTGTGTGTGTGTGTGTGTGTGTGTGTTCTGGTCTCTTGCTGTGTTTGCGACAGTTCGGGGTAATTTCAGATTTGTTTGAAGAAATTATATTTTTAATTACCAAGCATGCATTAAACTGATCCAAAATGACAGTAAAAACATTTATAATGTAAAAACAAAATTCACAGAAATATGATGCAGCACAACTGTTTTTTAGCATTAATAACAATAAGACATGTTTCTTGAGCAGTAAATCAGCATTGGTTCATTTGATGGTGTAACTGTGTGTTTTGCAGTGATGCTCAGGGAAGGCTGATGGTGTTTTCTGTGAAAGTGATCCTTGCGGTGCTGTGTGGAGGGAAACTGCTTGATAAACTTCGCTGTAAGTTCATGCATCGATGTCAGCAGTGACGCCCACTAGAGGACAAATCAAATCAAGTCACCTTTATTTATTTAGCGCTTGTTTTCTAGGTGTATTTAGGAATGGGATGATCTCCAAATGTGTTGATGTTTGGTTGCATCATATTATGTCTTATGTGAGGATTGTCTATTATTGGCTTTTAATCGTGTTGAATGAAAGTCATGGGGCCAAAATGTTTTTTGCTAATTGGAGTAGTGAAAATAATAGAATAAATTATGCAAACTTCTTCAAATATAAGACAAATTCAAATTCTGCTGTAAAGCAGCTCTAAAAAGACAATCAGTGCATCCAAAATCACATGCTGTCTTGATAGGTTCTCCTTTTGAATTTGAACTTGCTTTGTGACCATTGAAAAAAGTATGAATATGGAGAGAAAGAATGAAATTCAGATGTACTACATCGGCCTTGTTGTTACTGTCACATGACCTATCAGCGTTAGTTGCGTCGCTTCACTGCCAATCATAAATCCTCTCCCGTGGCCTCATGGGATAGTAAAGCGTCCATCGAATTTAGAAATACTACTCTTTTGGCATACTTTTTTAAAGGAAGTATTTGTTTTCAGATGGGGAATATCTTTATTCAGTTCAGTATAAAGTTCATCAGTTATGACATTGATATGCATATCATTGCTCATGAACATGGTGTGGCCGATGTAACGAGTGTGTTTGTGTGTTAGATATTTTCTCTCAGATATCTGATACTCATGGTGCGATGGTGATGTCCAAGTTTGACCACTTCCTGCGGGAGGCGCTGAAGCTGCCCACTGGCGTGTATTCGAGGGGCCGTCGTTTGGCTACATGGATCACTTCGCCAGATCCTGCTTTCCTCAACAAGTAACAATTCCACACACATTTCGTGTCTTTGTCTTGTTAGTGGTGTTTGCATAAACCTGACTATTATTGCTCATTGCTCTGAACATTGAGTTTTAAGGTCATTGCACACTGAGTCTGAGATTTTCGTCAAAAATAAATTTGCACGTTAAAAAATAAATACGATCTCACGTTGTCAATGACGTTTACACACTGCCTTGAAACTTTCCGTCATAAAACAATTCAGATCAGGTTCGATTTACTGTGTTTTCGCATCCGTGGCATGCATTTTGATAGGAAAGGATGACGAATATGAAAAAAAATCAAAATGCATGCGAAAATTTCGGACTCCGTATGCAATGGCCTTTAGACTGTGTGACTGATCATTTGTGCTACAGAAGGAATAATGAAGTAATAATACTTCAACTCATGCAGCCTGATGAAAGGATCAAACTTACTCAACTTAGTAAATTCATAATCACTATTATTTTGAGAGACCACACAATTGTTTAACACGGTTGTTCATTGACTTTGGAAAGCCAGATCTTTCTATTTTGATTGCCTTTTTAACCGTGGGTTTAATTGAACTTGAACTTCATGTATCAAGTAACTTGAACTAGAAATATAGTTTCTATAGTATAGTTCAATTTGTTTATACAAATATATATTAAACACAAGCCCTAAATGCCCAGAAAACCTTAGCAACCACATAACTAAACATCATATGTGTAAATATGCAAAAGTTCTGTCATGGATGTATTTGTGTGTGTGTGTGTGTGTGTTTAACAGAAGAAGGTGATGCTGAACATGTTTCTGGATACTCTGATGTCAGATTCTCCTCCTCAGTGTCTCATTTGGCTTCCTCTGCTGCATCGACTGGAAAAGCGTGGAGAACGGTAACACACTGACTAATATATGCTTAATTATTCATATTACTCGCACTTATTTATGCTTCCATGACAAAGCTAGAATTTTTACAAGTCTCCAATATAATGAACAGTGGCGGCTGGTCAATAGGGGGCGCTGGGGCGCTGCCCCCCTTCAAGTTAGCTCCCTTTAGCATGTTAACAATAAGTTACAAATATATCGCAAATATTAACTAAATAAAATCATTTAGTCATAGTATTCTACTGTTAGTTATATTATAATTTATTGAAAATCAAAAAATCTAAACTTTATTTATTTCATATTTGTGTGCGGGGCACCAGACTAATGAGTGTGTATGTAGGTACACAAACTTTTCAAAAGCATGTGATTTGAGGCTAAGCTCTAATTGGCTTGTTTCAAATTGTCCTTGGGGCGCAGGCTCCTCCCACTTTTGTTGTTAGAGCGAATCAATATTGTTTTTATATGTTTGGCCTCATGTGATTGGACCGTTCTCAACGACTCTCATTCCACTCAGCAGCACCTCGTCAGTTGACAGACAGGTACTAATTAATGTGGAAGCAAGCGCAATATCTCCAGATGAAAGAAAATTTGGTTTTATCTTTACAAAAATACCCGTTCACAAGGCGTTCGGATGAAGAAAAAAAAAGGATCAAGGAGCTAGGACCAGATCGCCCGTACTTTCAGTTTGTTTGCGCCCCAAAAATGTTTAGCACCAGCCGCCACTGATAATGAACATGAATTTTCCAGTTTAATATTCGTATATTCCAGCACACTGAATCTCTCTCTGTTTGTCAGTCTATCATCCGGTGGCGTGTTCGTTCTGTCGGTCGGAGGGCATGATGGGATTCCGTTACCGCTGTCAGCAGTGTTTTAACTATCAGCTGTGTCAGAACTGTTTCTGGCGAGGCCAAGCGAGCGGAAACCACAACAACCAGCACGAGATGAAGGAGCATTCGTCCTGGGTGAGGATCAGCTACAGTGCTCATCTCTTACTTTTTATTTATTCGAATTATAGATATATGTTTTCACTAAAAACAGTCATAAATTAGTTTTTTTTCATGTCACTTTCCACCATCTGGGAACATGGAAAACCAGGCAATACAAAGGATTTTTTTTTTGTGGGAGTTAATACAATTATTAAAGCTTTCTTTATCAAATTTACATTTCTACTCTACTATTCAAAGGTTTGGGGTCGGTGGGATTTAAAAAAAAGTTTCTAATGCTAACCAAGGCTGCATTTATTTAATAAAAAATACATGAAAAATAGTAATATTGTGAAATATTATGATTTAAAATAACTGTTTTCTATTTGAATATGTCGTAACGTGTAATTATTTCTGTGATGCGCAGCTGAATTTCCAGCATCATTACTCCAGTCTTCAGTGTCACATGATCTTCAGAAATATTTCTAATATGCTGATTTGCTGCTCTAAAACACATTTTTATTATTATCAATGTTGCAAATATTTGTGCAGCTTTGTTTTTTATAAAAACTGCAATAAATGTTTTTCAGGTTTGAGGAATAGGAAGTTCAAAGAATGACATTTATTTGAAGTAGAAATAGTTTGTAACATTATAAATGTATTTACAGTCACTTTTGATCAGTTTAATGCATCCTTACTGAATAAAGTAAATCATTTATTTGAAAAAAATCTTACTAACCCCAAACTTTTATGGTTGTTTTAATGTTTTCATGATGCTTTTTATTGTGAAGGCTTCCACAGACTGGAAACCATTGAAATGTCTATACTAAATGTGCATTTCTTTATACAAATGGAATCTGTTACTTAATCTGAAACCATGCAAAAAGATACAAGTGGAATCTTTTCATGTCTTTTCATGTTTTTCAGTTTTGGTTCCTTATACTTGTGTGTGTTTGTTCCAGAAATCTCCAGCCAAGAAGTTTGGTCGTGCCATCAGTAAATCCTTTGGCTGTGTGCCGAGAAGAGAGCCGTCCCACCCCGTCTACCCAGAATACCCCGAGAAACCCCTCAACCTGTCCAATATAGTGTAAGACAGTCACACACACACACACACACACAGCCCTCTGTCTGTGGCCATTTTGGAAGTGTTGGGAATGTTTCTATTGGTTCCCAACATCACATGATCACATTGTCTCTGTGAACACATTGATGAGGGTCAGACACGATCACTCGTCAGAGACAGAGAGAGAGACGGAAAAGGAGTTTGCTTGTATTATCTGCTTACAGACGTGAGGTCAGTTATGATTTTGTCTTCATTCTGATGTCTGTTTGTCTCGGCCCGTCTGTTTTTCCCAGGAATCATGCTCTGTGTCTCTCTCTGTTCTGTCTGTGTTGCTTCAGTCTCTTAGTTTTGCATGACTGACCTGTGTGTGTGTGTGTGTGTGTGTGTGTGTGTGTGTGTGTGTGTGTGTGTGTGTGTGTGTGTGTGTGTGTGTGTGTGTGTGTGTGTGTGTGTGTGTGTGTGTGTGTGTGTGTGTGTGTGTGTATTTGGGTCAGCTGAGCAGTATAATGTTTAATTTATTCTGAATGCATGTGTATGTGTGAGAGAAATTCTGTAAGTGTCATTAACTTTTATTAACATGAATTAAGCTCTTAGTTTAAAGTGTATGTGAGTGTATCATCTTTTAGTTTTTTGTAGTTCACTACTGTGTGAAAAATTAAATGACACATTTTTTTAAATTATAGATATTCCCTGTCTATCAATTAACGTGAAACTATGCATGAAAAAATTCAAAATGTTGTTTAAAATAGTTATAGATACATATGATCTAATATTATTATGAAATATTCAATCGTACGTTATATAGGTATTATATATTACATAGCCCTGCGTCTTGAAAAAAATCTGCTGATTTGCAAAAATATGACTAAATATGACCTAATTTACTGGTGCTGAGTTGAAAAATATCAATTAAAACTTTCCATCACATAGTGCTTTGTTTCTTTTCTTGTTTCTTTCCTTTTGTTATTTGTTATTTTCTTTTACAAAATAATAATGCAAAATCTTTTTATTTAATATATGTTTAGTAAATGATGTTTATATATGAACTTTAATGCGCTTAAAATAACTTGAATCATAAAAATTAACAAGCAGTCAAATGTCTGAACTAATATAGAATATAATTGAACAAATATTTGTAACCTGACGTATAAATTATGTCTTTATGGTGTTTTTTTCTGGTGATTAAGGGATAATACAAAACTTTTGTCAAAAGCAAAAAAATCTTCATCGTGTTTAAGTGATTTTTGGAATCAGCACCTTGACATTAGTAAGAAGCAAGTATTTGATTGAATTCAGTAAATATGATGCAGGGTGGTGGTGATACCCATATCATTGTGTTTTTCTCTAGTCCTCCCCGTCCAATAGGAAACATGAATGAACCAGTTCTGCCCCCGTCTGCAGGCCCCAGCCCCACTAAGAGGTGAGCACCTGCTCTTCACCTTTGACCTTTCAGATCAGTCACCGTTCAAAGTGTGTTATGTGTGAGAAATGTTATTATTTATTCAACACTCATATATTTATCATTTCTAATATACACAGATTTCAAACGAAATATTTCTTATCATGCATGATATTGCGATGGCTGTAATCACTTGTAAAATACAAACTAAAATATTTATTTCAGTGTCTTTTAATTTCTTTTCTTTCCTAATAAATTAAATCTAGTTTATTTTTATGATATCAGTCATCTATTGGTTATTGACATTATACTCAATTACAAGTTTAATATCAGCAATTCCAAGGTCATTTTCATTAAAAACAGTCACTACTAATACAACTATGATGAATGATGAAGAAACTAATCTAATTGTGATTTCTCTGTTCAAAATTGTGCTTGCAATTTAAAAAAATGCTCTTATGCAAGAATTAATAATTTAAGAGGAAAAATAAATGTTTAATTTCACTTCTCAGCAACACTGTAATATTTTATTGTAAAAAAAACTAAAAACTGGTAGGTGTTGATACTACAACTTAGTTGTAAAAAAAATACCTTAAAAAACATTGCTTTTATTGTCTTATAAAATATAGTACTTTTAGATGGTAAGGCAATTTAATTGAAAACAGTTTGACCAAATAACAGGTTTCAACTTAAGCAATTGCATGTATTTGACTAACATTCTACAGTAAAGCATCGTTTCCAATCCATTTGTTCTCTAAAAATGTATTTACAGTAGAAGGTCTCATCATAGTGGTTTGACTGTAATATCACGTCCTGAATGAAAAAATGAGTTTGACTTTTGTTTAGGGCTGGAGGGATTAATCTAAAAATCATATTTTCATCTGTAGTTCTTTTTAAATACAATGTATGTACATTTGAACAACAACACAAACTATTATTATTAAATAATTATTATTTTACTAAACATCATTTTTATTTGAAGAACCTGTAAACCTGTGTTATGTAATTAAACTGCAGCCTTAATCTTGGACCCTAGACGCATCCCTGATACACATGAGGGACTAAGCAGTGTTACAGGACACCTGTCATACACAAACTGTTTGAATCTGTAATTTGCTGTTTAATTTGATTTGTATGTGTAGACCACCGACTCTAGCCGCAGCTCAGCGTATGAATGAGGAACATGCTCTGATCGCAGCGTATGTGAACAAACTCCAGATCAGCCCACGGTGAGTGTGTGTGTCTCCTGAGGTTATCTAAGGTCTTGTCATTGTAATAATATTTTCTGTGTGTTTGTAGTGCATTAGACAGTCCTAGCCGAACGGATGAAGAGCACAAACTCATCGCTCGTTACGCCTCTCGTCTGGCTACGGATCCTGGACACACAGGAGTGAGTTACACACATCTCTTTTCAAATTATGCTCACTACAGACATAGAAGATGCCTTCTAGCATTGACAAACACTTCACTTGACTTATTCAATTAATAATGATTTGTAACATTTAAGTTTATCATCAAAGAAACGTTTAGCTCTCATTTTGGGACAGCTAAGCAAATGCACACAGTCATATTTCTTTATTCCTGCTGCTCTTGTGAATCCCAGAGACCTTCAGACTTCAGCGGCGACACCAACAAACAGCAGAGAGAACTGATCATGCAGCTGGAGAACAAGAACAGGTACTCACGCTCACAGCTGCATGTGGAGATGCTTTCATGAAGATCTACATCCTGTGGTCTCAGCGAGTGTGTAAATGGTGATGCTGTGTGTGTGTTCAGGGAGATTTTGCAGGAGATCCAGCGTTTGCGAGTGGAGCATGAACAGGCATGTCAGCCGACTCCAGAGAGAGTCCAACAAAACCCGACCCTGCTGGCAGAACTCCGACAGCTCAGGTACCGCACACACATGTTGGGTTTTTGTTTTGCAGGGACTTTCCGTAGACATAATGATTTTTATACTGTATACTCTATCCCCTACCCCTAAACACAAGCCTCACAGAACTCTTTCTGCATTTTTACATTAGTAAAAAACATTAAGTATGACTTAAAGGGATAGTTCACCCAAAAATGAAAACCCTGTCATAGTTTACTCATCCTCAAGTAGCTCCAAACCTGTATGAATGTCTTTATTCTGCTGAACACAAAGGAAGATGTTCTGAAGAATGTGGGAACAGAGCAGTTCTGGGGCTCCATTGACTTCCATAATGGTTTTTCCTACTATGGAAGTCAATGGTGCCCCAAAACAGCCTGTGTACAAACTTTCTTCAAAAGATCTTCCTTTGTGTTCAGTAGAACAAATAACATTCATACAGGTTTGGAACTACTTGAGGATGAGTAAATGATGACAGGGTTTTCGTTTTTGGGTGAACTATCGCTTTAAGTTGTTTTCCTTCATAGAGACCAAAAATCTATACACAAGGTAAAAAAAATCAGGTTTTGCTATCCTTGTGTGAAGTCATTTTATTTTTTTACCGCAAACGGTTTATCTGGACAACACACACACACAGATATCAGATAGCATTAACACTGTTTTCCAGATTCAGTCTTTGCATGCCTTTTTGGTTTCATTATATATATTTTAAAGATTGATTTGTTTTGTTTTAATTAGCATTTTTTCCTTATATATGTCTATATAGTTTTTACTCATTTTAATTTGAGTCATTTTAGTAACCTTCATCAAGTTAAACTAAATGAAAAAGAGATGTTTTCTTAGCAACTGAACTAAGCTTATTTTATCATGTACTCATACTTCTTTCAAATAAAAGTACAAAAGTATTTGTTAAAATTAGTTGATGCACTGTTAATTAGCATATGATCTATTGAATTTTATTAACTAAAATTAACAAAGGATATGTTGTAAAAAAATACATTTGTAATTTTTAGTTCATGTTAATTCTTTAACTAATGTTAACAAACGGTAACTTATTGTAACTTTTACATTGTACCATCATTTTTATTTATTACTATAAAACCTTATTTACAAGATACATTGTTAACATTATTTAAAAATATGTTGGGAAAATATCATAAAATCCTAAAATGATTTCTCCCTCTACATCACTGGAAGAAAATATGTTTTCGATAATGAAAATTATTGATTTATTTATTCATTTGTTATTTCATTCTTACTTTTTTATTGTCATTATTCTCTCTGACTTCTCCCATTAGATTCTCATTAGACCAGTTCCGGTTTCACATGTCAAAATTGTGTAAAAGTGTTTAATTTAAAGTTTAGCAGGATCACATTTTTGAAAACATTCCCTCGGATATATGTCAAATATGTCAAACCCCAGCTCAAGAGGACATTTGAAGCGCTTCTCATGATGTAAAAATAAATCTACGGAAACATGTAGTTTAAATCTAAATGATGAATTTGATTTAGGTTTGGGTCTAATAAACCTCATTCTCTCAGAGCTCATTACATGTGCGAGCGGCCTAAGCTCTGTGCTTGTGTTTGTGTGTGTCTTAGGCAGAGGAAGGACGAGCTGGAGCAGAGGATGTCGTCTCTTCAGGAGAGCAGGAGAGAGCTCATGGTGCAGCTGGAAGGACTCATGAAACTACTGAAGGTACACCACAAAAACAAGCACTGTTCAACTACACAGACTTTCTAGTGCACTGTAATATTTCAGCCACTGGAGGGTGTCACTCTCTTTAGTGTTTATCATCTGAGCTGCTGCCTTTTCTCACACACTTGGGGTGAATCCCATTTCTCTGTCTTACCCCTTCCCCTTCGTCTTACCCCTAGCCCTTGTCCCTCGAAACCGAGTGGTAAGCGTTAGGGGTGAAAACATACCTCTATGAAATCAGACGCCACTTGGTTACTGTTACGTCATCATACATCGTCGCTAGCTGGCTGATACGTCACCAGAGGAGACACGTGTTGATCGCAAACTCTCCATCTAAAAGTGTGTGTTTGATCACAAACTCTCCATCTAAAAGTGTGTGTTTGATCACAAACTCTCCGTCTAAAAGTGTGTGTTTGATCACAAACTCTCCATCTAAAAGTGTGTGTTTGATCGCAAACTCTCCATCTAAAAGTGTGTGTTTGATCACAAACTCTCCATCTAAAAGTGTGTGTTTGATCACAAACTCTCCATCTAAAAGTGTGTGTTTGATCACAAACTCTCCGTCTAAAAGTGTGTGTTTGATCACAAACTCTCCATCTAAAAGTGTGTGTTTGATCGCAAACTCTTCATCTAAAAGTGTGTGTTTGATCACAAACTCTCCGTCTAAAAGTGTGTGTTTGATCACAAACTCTCCATCTAAAAGTGTGTGTTTGTCGATTGCATGGGTTTTAGTGATGTTTTCTCTAGTCAGAGAAACACGGGACTGTTGTGCAAATCAGCAATGTAACGTTAGCATGGAAAAATTGTGATTTTAAAAAACATTTCAATTAAGAACATGGTTGCAAATATATATGTAAGTTACAGGACTGTGTAGAGCACAAAACAAGACTGTCGTAATTTTAAATAAATTATTTAAGCTGAAAATACTCTCTGGATGATCTGGCCGCAGTGTGTTCTGGGTACCCCTTGGTTTCCAGTAAGCTCGCGAAAATTCTTGGTTTTTAAGGGCTATCTACCCCTTCCCCTTACCCCTACCCCTCCATCAAAACTAGAATTGGGACAGCCCTTACTCTCACGTGAACGCGCTCAACTAAGGGGAAGGGTAAGACAGAGAAATGGGATTCACCCTTGATCTAGTTTCCCACTTTTCACCTCTTTTCTTATCGTGTTAATACTTGCTCTCGTCATCTGTTTTTCACTCCTTGTGTTCTTTTCCTCCATCTCTGTCCTGTTCCTGCAGGATGAGGAGCAGAGACAAGCTGTAAGTGTGTGTTTTACTCTGCATGTCAGAGAAATTACTGTGATTTCATAAAAGACTCCTTTTGCTATGCACATTTAAAGGTCACTTACACAAGTAAATATGTAGATAAATAGAGATTTAGACTAGAATATTTTTAGAATAGCAGTTTTTGATTTATGAGTAAAATAAGGTTCTTCAATAGTAAACGCATTTTGCTCTTAAAATGTAAGTTGCTATGTTGCTAAATAATCACTATGCCATAATTTGAGTTTACATGCTTCACAAATCAGACGATCACATATATATGTGACCCTGGAGCACAAAACCCGTCTTAAGTCGCTGGAGTATATTTGTAGCAATAGACAAAAATACATTGTATGGGTCAAAATTATAGATTTTTCTTTTATGCCAAAATTCATTAGGATATTAAGTAAAGATCATGTTCCATGAAGATATTTAGTACATTTCCTACCGTAAATATATAAGAACTTCATTTTTGATTAGTAATATGCATAGCTAAGAACTTCATTTAGACAACTTTAAAGGTGATTATCTTATTATAGATTTTTTGCAATTAAAAAAATAAATGTTGCCTCGACCACTGACTGAAATAAATTTGTTAATGCTGAAGTAGTAAAATTACTACAACTAAAACTGAAATAAATATCAAATTACATAGAAATATTAAAAAACAGAAACCTATAAAAAAAGGAAACAAATAAAAATAGCTAAGAATGTAACTAATAAAAATTACAACATAAAATTACAAATAAAAAAAGCTAATTCAAAATGTCAAATTATACAAATATCATATATAAATAATATAACACTGGTTCTCACTCATTTGTAATATTATGAAAAAATAAACATTACAGCGAATATGATTTCCATCTTTAAAAATGGTTGTACTATTTTAGCCGGTTTATTAGTACATATATACAGGATATGAAAATGTGTGTGATTTACTGTGCATGTGAGAGAAATTGTTCAGTGTCTCTCGTTTATGTGAAAGTTGTTTTTCATTTAGATGTATTTATCTATTTATTTTCCTCCCTATGTTTAACTTCCAGTGTCTGCTGTAAGTTCTCAAAAATATGAATGCATCTTTTCACGTGTTAGAAGTAGTAGCACATATTTTAAGACTTAAGATTTCCATAAAAATGTAAGTTGCTTTGTTTCAGCCATCCTTCCTTTGCCATTGGCTTTATTTTTTACCCAGCCTCTGTTATTTCATGACTTTGGCTTTAGTTTCGCAGTGAGAATTCACTTTTGATGTGAATATGCATTTGCATATATGCTTTTACACACCGTCAGATCAGTCTGTAGTTTTTAGTGCTGGCAGAAAGGTTTAGCAGGTGAATCTTGTACAATATTAAGTTTTCATTCTCTCTCTTCAGGCTCAAGCTGCTGGCTCCTCCCCCAGCCACGCCTCCCCTCGATCTATGCAGATGCCGATTCGCTCTCCCTCGTCAGGCCCCACCCCCACACACGCAGGCCACGCCCCCACCCACGGGCCACAGGACTCTTTAGCTGGAGTGGGTGGAGATGTTCAGGAAGCATTTGCTCAGGGTAACATCTTCATTTATCACTTTAACACAGAAGAGACTACTGTGTTTTTTTATTTTCTGACGAGCAACAAGAATTTTTGCTGGTCACATGATTCAGATTGTGACCGGATTTAATTGGGTAGCCCCACCCATTTTGACATCTGTATATTAAACATCAAATATGTTGTTATTTTTGCTTTTTTTTTGGACGGACAAAATATTTTGAAATATGTCAGTTCATGCATCTTACTTGGTGTAAAATTTTATTTTAGCTTTTTTTAACTCAATAAACCTGCAAAACATTTTGTGTTTGGATCCTACAGGACCTCGCAGAAACCTGCGAAATGATCTCCTGGTGGCAGCAGACTCCATCACAAACACCATGTCTTCACTGGTCAAAGAGCTCAACTCAGGTACGATCATGATGCATTGTGGGTAGCCTGTGTTCTCACAGCTGTGACAGAGAAATGGTGTGAGGATTTCAGGTTACCTGTTACTTGAAACAGACACACAATCCTTTTCAATTTGACTATATTAATAATAAACTAGCTAAACTACTAAAAAGTAAACACACACACACACATTTTTGGACATTCTAGTGCCATTATAGCATTTGATTATAGAGATGTAAATATATTGGTTTATGAATTAGGATTATTATAGTTAACTAAATGTGAAAGCCTTAAATATTTTGTTACTTGAAATAAAATATGCTTTTAAGTGACATAAAATGCCAAGCAAACACTTCTCATTTTTATTTAGTTTAACTTGATTTATTAAAATACTTAAAACTGAAATACAAATGTATGTACATACTGACAATAAATGTATAACCTGAGTGCACTGTAAGTTGCTTTGGATAAAAGCATCTGCTAAATGCATAAATATAATAAAATAAAGAAATCTGTGCTGTCAATATTAGCGCGTTAATGCAGGCGATACATTTTTCCAGTTTAATGCATTAAAAATATTTAACGCAGGGGCGGGCTAAAGTTGGCCACCCCACTCACAACTGTTTATGCCACTTTTTCTCTTGACAAGAAGTGCATTTATTCAGTCGCAGAACGTCTTTACGACCACATCAAACAGCAGATGATTCAGACTTCACTTCAGCACAAGGCGCGAGTCAATCGAACACGTAAATGGTCCTTGGCTCTGTACTGGTGGAGAGGAGTTGGATCTGGATCTTGTGTTCTGCAGATGAGGACTATCTCCCGGCGCGCGCTGTGGCCGGTATCGTTTCATATGAAAGCACGGATGAAACTAATGCATGCAATGTCGTGATCCGTTAAGTCATGAAGTTACCAAAAAGGCGATTAAAGCTGCTTTAAAACTGTGCTTGCATGTAATATATTATATGAGTCACATTTAATTCCCCTCATCTAACACACTCGATTCAACTCGTCAGTTCATTAGAGACTTTAAGACCTGAGTGGGTCAGAAAAGGTAACGAGAGTTGAGAGAGAATGCGATGCGTGTCATGTTCAGCAGCAGCAGCTTTTAAAGAAATAGCAGCCAAAACAACCAAATAACCAGCTGCTGTGATGTCTGTTCATCAAAGAAAAACACCAGGAAATCAATAACTTATGTTTTTAAGGATTCATCTATATTTAATTTAGAATTTGGTGTTTGATAACTTCAATTTCTGTAGGCTATATTTCTGCTGAAGGGCACAGGTAAATATGACATTTAACATGACATTTAAAATGGATAGCTTCCAATTATAGTGTAATGTCCAATGGCTTTGTTTGTTAGAGACATCAGTAGTATTGATATCAGTGATGCTGACCTTCAGTCATACAAAAGATGCCATTAAACCAATATTACAAATATACTGTCTTTGTTGTTTGAACAATAATTTGAAGATTGAATGTGAAATTATTGCAATCTAAAAATACATTTAAAAACTTGAATGGTAGGTGGGATTAATCGCGATTAATTTCTGAAAAAATGTGCGATTAATTAGTTAATATTTTTAAATCAATTGACAGCACTAAAATGTATATAAAATATATAGCTATATAACATGCAACAAAATGACTAAAACTTTAAATAAAATTTAAATGAAAGCATAAAAAAAAAAAAATCTATTACAAGTATTCCCATAATAAAAACCATGATAGTATCTCCGTTATACTACACTGAAATGAGTATGATCATTTCCAGAGCTAAGTAAATTATTATTTATTTAAATGATCTGAGATGACCAAACACCTGAGAAGAGATGATGCCAACCCCTCAGACAATACTCAGAATGAAACACATTACACCATAAGTTAAATATATTACATTTCTACAATATATAAATCTATTGTAGAAATGTAATTTCCTGTAAAGCTGCTTTGCAACGATTGTATCATAAAAAGCGCTATACAAATTATCTTGAATTGACTTTATATACTATTATAATATTTATTAATATTTTTATTTGCTTTAATTTTTAGATTTTCAGATTTTTTCTATAAAAGTTTAGTTTAAATTAAGTAAATTTGTTCAGTGCTTTTATAATTTTTTTATATATAATATTTAGATTTGAGCCTTTTTTTAGTTTTCAGTTTTAGTTTTAGTCATTTTAGTACTTTTAACTTATTTTATTTCAGTTAGTTGCCAAGGCAACATAATTTTTTTATCTAATTAATATTATGTCAGCTTTATCTAAATGAAATAAACTATTTGTATTAAGTTATTAAATAAGATATTAAACGATAAATTAAATTAAATGTATAATGCTTCTTCATTAATAGATTTTTATATACGAACATAATCTATATATTCTCTTGTGTTGTCTTTAATAGAAGATGGAGGAGAAGAGGATGAGAGACTGCTGCAGAATGGCAAAGACAGAGGTATTACCCTCCACATCAGAACTACATTACCCAGAATGCATCTGTGCTCCTGAATACAGACTTCGTTACATGAACATTAATGACTTCATGATTTACCCTCTCTGCACACAACAAAAGCTCATAATGTTTTACTGAGCGGGTGTGTGTGTGTCTGGCGTGTGTCTGTGCTGTCTGAGGGGGCTCGTTAGGGCTTAATTACTCGTTAGTATTAACGAGGAGGCTGTTTACGAGTGTGTGGAGGGGTGCTGGATGTTTTTTAAGCACTTCCTGTAGGGTCAGAGGGGTCCAGCACACTGAACCTTTATACTGGGAAACACCTTCATTATAGCGCTGGTTCTTTCTCTTTCTCCGCTGTGTTCATTCATCTCTCCATCCAGCTCTGCCGCTCATGTTTTATTGGTCTGCTTCGATGGCCTTTCTCTGCTAGTTTCACTCAAATTAGGCTCGGAGCAGAAATTTGCTCAAAATTGCTGTAGCTGCAATCGTTTCCTGAGTGAATACTTTCTGGAGAGCAGCACTTAAAACATGCCTTTGGTAAAAAGCCCTGACTTCTATTAGATTATTGATCATTACATATTCGTATACTTATGGTATCTTGCATCAACAGGCTCATTTTATTTTCAAAGAATTCATTTGAAATAAATGCGTAAAAAGAAAATCGGATTATCTCAAAGTAAATTAACATAGACTTTAAACTTGATATTTCTGCAAATGTCCACTTTTCAATTTATTCTTTTTATTATTATTCGATTTTTATTATAAAACTAAACATTGAAGTCTTACTAAGAGATATTATGAGCAGATATAGAATGACTGATATGTATATGCAGTTTATGTAAGACTGTTATTAAGATCTTTTTATATTACAAGCTATTAGAATTACATCCTACTTTTTGTCCGTATAAATATCAACATATTTTTGCTGTTTGTTCTGAGTAAAATTGTGGTGTTTCTCCATAAAGAGCTCCGTATTCTCACTACATCATACTTCTTGAGCCCAAACCCTGATTTATCAAATATGACACAAAACATGAAACATGCACAAAGTTGTCGTTTCATTTCAGAAAATTACATTTTTCTGCCTTTTATTTCAAAGATGAGGCTTTACAGGGTTAAATGAGTCTGATCATTTAGTATTTTGTTTTCCAGGTTAAGCCAAATACGAAGCAAGCAGTGGATGTGAGTATCACACAGCATTCTATCTGTAGTTGTGTTGCTTTGTTCATTTTAAATACTCAAACAAATGTTTTTTTGCATTATTTCAGGTCTGGCATCAGCCCGCAAACGCATCGCCACAATGACCTCTGAACCCAAACTCAGCCAATCAGAGAGAGTGGAGGATTTGACTTCCTGTGGATTGCTCGAGAAGGAAAATGTTTGGTTGTTTTCTGTGTTTTTTACACTTCTTTGTTTGTGAGATAGAGATGCAGTTTTAAGGGTCTGTGTTGTAGACCTGCTAGTTTGAAGTCGTTTGAATTTTGTAGCTGATTTTGTTCATGTTTGAAAGCTTTTGATAAACCGATGCACCCAAAGACATGTCCGATCTGACGAGAACGAGACTGAGGTGGGAACTGAACGCAATAGAAAGTGATGCATGATTGAAGGACGAGTGTGAAGAGTTGATTGGCTGGCTGAGATATGTGGGTGTGGTCATGTGGATTTCAAGGACACAGTTGCTGTAAATGCAGTATAAATGACCTTCTAAAGGAACTAAATTAAAGAAAAGGGTCGAGTTCAGTACTGTAATTTATTTTTCGATTTACTTTTTATTTATTTTTATTAGACGGACAGCATTTTAGCAGCTTTTCAGTGTACATTTAAGGAAATATTTTGGTTATTTCAATTATTTGAGTTCAGATTTTCAAGTCCAATTCAGCATGTATGTATGTTTAAGATCAAATTGATTTAGTTTTATAGATTTTCAAATAGGTACTTTAATAAAGACGTGGATGTATTGTGCTCCTATTACTGGAGAGTTTCTCATTGATAATTTTTCTAGAAGCACTGTTTGTAGTCAATACATCCTGTGAATGGACATTTCTTACCTACAAACATTTGCACACACACGTCTGACCTGCTGTGTGTTTTTCTGGAGGTGTGTGTGTGTATTTGTGTGCCTCTCTATAGCTGTGTGTTTGTGCAAAGTTGGAATGTGAATCATATTGATGCCTTCATTGCGTTTTAATCTTAAATATCTGCCAAAAAATGACTTGTTGATTTAGTTTGTTTAAGGTCTTTCATCTTGTTATTTACGCCAATAAAAAGTTGCTGATTTTTATTTTTGCTCATTCATGGACTCATTTGTTTCTGGACCTCTGCGTCCTGTGATTACCTGTGGTACATGGGGCTTAATGACATCACTTCCTGTGTCCTTCGGATCAAGAGCTCTTCTGTGAAAGCTGGCTGGTTTGGTGGAGGCGATCATTGCGGTGCCGGTCGCCGCAGTGTTTCACTCTTTCCACCGAACAACTTTTTCAAGAAGCAAATTTTACAGAAATGAGGCCGTGATTTACATGCATGTGATTTCAAGTGATGATTTGTTGTGTTCAGAATAAATATCTTGAAAACAAACAAAAAAGACTGGAGTATTAATTTTTCCGTCTCTCTCAGTTTCCACTACAGAATAAAAATACATTGAAATTGTGATTTTTCAGCTCACAATTCAGATATTTTTCAATTCTAAGAAAAATAATTTAAACTTTGAATTGCAGATACAAAATTGCAATTCTGAGAAAAAAAATCTGAATTCTCACAATTCTGGTTTTATATATCGCATTTTTTTTTTAAAAAAAGAAATAAATTATAAAAGGGTAATTGTGACTATCTCAGAAGTCAGACTTTGTTTCTCAATTCTGAGAGAAAAAAAAGAATTGTGAAATACAAACTCGGAACTGTGAAATAAACTCAATTCTGAGAAGTCAAAATTGTTAGAACTGAAAATTGCGAGAAAATGTGTTATCTCAGTTCTTTGTGCATGTCTTGCAATTCTGAGGGGAAAAAGTCAGAATTATGAGATATAAGTGCAACATTTTCAGATAAAAGTTGAAATTACTCTTGTTTGGTTTTATTCTATTGTGGAAACGGATTTCTATATTCTTGTAATATGATGCTCTCAGTGGTTGTGGCCAAATTTGCATATTACTATGCACTGAAAGCATGTAGCCTACTTCTCTGGTGATGGAATGGTATATACTTTTGTGTACATAGTATTTTGTAGGGCAGTATGCCAAGATACACATGCTTTACTCTTTGTATGAGTTGCATGTTTGTTCTGTTGTCACCGTATCAGTGAGATCTGAGGAGCTGTGAACTCACTATGAGTACATGTGGCTTTGTGTGTGTGTGTGTGTGTGTGAGAGAGAGACGGGCAGTCGGGGGTCTCGGCACTCTGCCAGCGTGAGCAGGCGTGACGTGGAGTGAATTTTAATGAGCAGCATAAACAGACGTGTACTCTGGGGGAAATCTGTGTGTGACAGAATAAGACGCTGCAGAGATTCACTCAAGGACACCATTCCTCGCTTGTCTCGCTCGCTCAGTCTGTCTGTCTCTCTCTCTTACAGTTATATTATTCTGTGTTTGGCCCCTTGCAGAGGTCAAGTCCCGGGAAAAAAATGGTGCTATTGTATTACAAAAGTATTATGTGTTACTGAATGATTGCATTTTTTGCTTACACTTTATTTTATAGTGTCCTTTGTTACAGTATATTTGTACATTTATGTACGGAGTAATATTAATGAACTACATGCACTGACTATATGGATGAGGGTTTGTTTTACAGTTAGTTGCATGCAATTATGCGTAATTTATTGTTATTACTACAGTAAGTACATGTAACGTGTAAAGAACACCGTAAAATAAAGTGTTACCGCATCTTTGTCTCTATCTCTCTCTCTCTCTCTTACAATCTCTTTCTCTGTGTGTGTGTGTGTGTGTGTGTGTGTGTGTAGAAACGCGTATGCATACATACACACATACAGCCTATATTAAAACAGAAACAAGTTGATTTGAATTGCAATAATATTTAACAATAATACCTTTTTTATGTATTTTTCATCAAATACTTATTAAAATGTTTTTGACTTCTTTCAAGAACATAAGAAAGCGTAGGCTGTTCTTTTGACCGCTTGTGTTTGTGTCTATACTTATTATTTTATTTTAATATTATTAGTTAATATTGTCTTTCATTGTATTTTATATGATTAGTTTGTTGTTGTTTTAAAAAAAATATGGTATACACACAGGCCAATATTCCTTTGGAATCCTATATGAGACCAGAGTTGGGTATAAGCCGTTACTCAGTAACACGTTACTGTAATCTAATTACGTTTCCTGCTATGTGGAGTGTTACAAGCTGATTGTGCATAGATGAGATCCCTGAAGTAGCAAAGAATAAAGTCTCAAAACCAAAGAGATATTCTTTATCAAAGTTAAGATTCTGCCACCCCCTCCTAAAACGGCTCATTTAAACACCCCCCACATGTCTACGTCACGATGTGGAAATATTTGCATATTGCCACCCAAATGTTCACGCGAGGAAAGAAGGCGTGGTTTCAGTAACAGCAGTAGTGTTGATTGTGTCAGGGAGAGAGACGCTGTGTGTTTATATCTGAAAGCAAAAGCACTTTATTTGGCTTCTGAAAGTAGATGAGATTATGAATCCTTACTTACAACAGAACAGCAACACATTTTATAGATGACAGTTTCGTGAACCTAGGAGGAGGAAATTCTGACTTTGCTCTGACAATCTGGCGCTTCTGATTCAGCTACTGTATGTTTTGTTATTAGTTTAAGTATTTGCTATTGACTGTTCAAATGCAGAGTTTTGCACATCGTGTGTGTGTGTGTGTGTGTGAGTGAGAGAGGGAGACAAGGTCACACAACTGCTTGTGTGCAAACACATACGAGCTTCATTACTGTGTCTGTTGCGCGTGTTTGTATTAACGCAGTGTTTGAGTGGTTATGAACGAATGAATGAAACGCATTTGTCTGTGTTTCAATCCGTCTGGAATCGCGCTCGAGAAACAGTGTATCTTCCGCGGCTCGCTATGCTTTCAACCTGTTTTTAAAGTCTCGAGCAAGAGACTTTAAGACATTCACATTACATGATTTGACTGTTTTTCACGTAGAAAGGGCGACAGCGCTGCATTACAATAAATTATCATTCATGTTTTCATAGCCGCTGGCCAAATTAAAAAATGAAATTCTCTTTGAGAGGAAGGGGCCCTGGTGTTTCGGGGGCCCTACGCAGCTTGCGTATTCTGTGTATAGGGAGGATCGGCTCTGCGTGGGCATGATTACATTATAGGTGAGCTCAGACGGGAAAGACTGTACTCTCGTTGGTTTCATACAGAATATTTTATCAGAGAATATTTGTTTTCGACATGACTGACTTAATAATAGACACTTCAAGCTTTCTTAAGATATGCTGTATTTCTCATGTCATGTTCATTCATTCTAGTGACTCGTTTCAGGAAGATATTCAGAGACTGAGAATGTAGAAAGTGCATCCAAAAAAAAACAAGAAACGTTTTGTTGATATTGGGAGTTAATCAGGGTATATAAATAATAGGCCTACCTATGTATTTTTCAGTCAACATGAAATGAATGAAAGAACTGTGAGTTTCTCTTTGTATTGTATTTTTTAGGTTTGATAACTTGAAAAAAGTAAACTTGAAAATAACTTGAAAGTAAAGTAATTGGTAACCTGATTACTTTTTAAATGCAGTCATCAGTAACGTAATCAAATTACAATTTTAAAGAAGTAATTAGTAATTAGTAGTGGATTACTTTTTTTGTAACTTACCCTTATAACACTGTATGTATGAGACCCAGACTCATGCGTGGTGCTTCCCTCACAGTGTAATGTGCCAAATTACACTGTAAAGTCAAGGTATAGCAACCAAACAACCAAATCGTAAGTAAAACAAGAACACAACACATAAATGTTTAACCAGACGGCAAAACTACTTTGTATGAAGCCTGAAAAAAATCACGTGTTTAATCGATCTCCCCAGTGCGCGTGAGGAATGTGACGTCACTGGTGATCCAGATCTAACGGGATCTAGGACCCCGCGTACTCCTTCCCGCTGACGGGCCTCTGCGGCGTCTGAAGCCCGAGACGGCGGAGCGGAGCAGGCCGGTGCCGGTGCCGGGGTGGGTCAGGACGGGGAGAGACGCCTAAGGGAAAGACGGGTAGCGCGCGACCATCGGAGGGTTCAGGACCGTGGCTGCATGGCGAAACGGGTAATTCACACAGATATACACACACCGAGCCTCTCTCTGAAATACGAGGAGGAGGATGATGATGATGATGAAGGTGGCGGTGAAGATGGTGATTTCAGATCTACGCAGATGTGCGTTGCAAAATCCAGCAGCTGCTGCCTTAAAAGTGTTCTCCTTCTGTCCGTTCGCCTGAGTTCATATGACATGTTAATTCAGTTCAGTTCGCGATCGTGAAATTAATGTGTGAATGAAGCGAGCTGAAGTCTGTCAGCCGGCATTAACTTACACAACGTCTTTAGGATTTAATGCGATATCTATCCATTAGCCTACTTTGACTTTATCGCGACTTAGAGTGTAACTATTCCCCTTGTGTGAGAAACGAAGGTTAAAAATAACTGTAAGGAAGAAAAAGCTCTTCTGGTTGATCTTGAGATGTTAATTCTGAGGCCTCTTCCAGGATTATTTGTGCAAATGTTATTTATAGCAAAATATGTTATATACATTGGTTTTTGATGTTAATGGGGGTTTAAATATTTATAAAATATATTTAGAAAGTATGAAAGTTCTTGACCTATATAGGCTCATGGTGTCTCCACTGTATAGGCCTATATACAGTATAACTGTAATTAAATATGCGTTTTTGAGTTTATTATTGTGTTTATTCATGAAGGTCTGTCCACACCTGTGTCAGGTGTCATGGGTTTCTCTGCTTGTGTGGACTGTGACCCACAGCAGGGCACGCTTCTGATCACTCATGCAACTTTATGAACATCTTGAGCTCTTTCTAAAAGCTCAGGAATAAATAAATAAATATTACAGCTAAGGAGAACTAAAAAAAAATAGAAAGCAGCTGGTGCTTTAATTATCTGAAGAACATTTAATAACATCAAGAACTTTGTAGTCTCCAAAGAGTGAAATACAGTGAAACTGTTTTTGATAAGAAGAAGATTCTGTGCTGAACCTGAAGGTGTTACAAAAACATATTCTGGATTTTCCACATTAGGCCTTTCATTTCTTCCACTTACTCATTGTTTAACATCAGAAACGCCCATGTGTTTAGATGGGTCCAAAATAGCATTTCCTTTCCCTAATGATTCATTGTGTTTAAAAATACTTAGATGTCAAAATTAATAATCAAAACGTAACGTTTACAAAACGTATTTGTTTTTGTGTCTTTAGTTTTAAATTTCGTGATATTTCTACTTTTAATTAATGTCAACTAATGATCTGTCAAACATGAAGTATTTAAAGATGTATTATTGCCTCATTCTTGGCAGAAATATGAGTCCGTGAAGGTTGAAAACCCCTGAGAAAGACTTCGACACATCACAGCATGAGAAAAGTTCAAGATGTCAAATCAAAAGAGCAGTTTTTACTGACGACGAGCGAATCTCTTTTAATTGAGACGTCTTCTTTTACATTGGTGTTTTAACTGCAGCTTAATTAGTGTGCGAGAGTTTCTTGTCATGGTTTTTCCTCAAATCTAACTTTATGTGAATCAGATGCCAGCAAAGTCATTCCGCTCTTCATCAGTAAAGCTCTTCATTTGACTCGGGTTCTAATGAGAGGTCGGAGCTTTTTAAATGAGATTATATGAAAATGAATGAGATGTTATATATAAATGAGAAATGCGCTCGTTTTTCCAGAGCGTCATGGAACTAACGCACGTCGACGCGACGCGACGCGTCCGCGTTATAAAGCGCAAAGACAAACTGGCAGGGATTCAAACGCCCGCCATGTTACAGACTCTCCGCATTTAACCACAAACGGGCTGCTGTTTGTCTGTTGTGGACACAAATCAAGTCTTTTTTACGAACTGTCGTGATGTGATAAGACAATCTTTCCTCATTTATACCAGGGGATAACGAGAGAAACATGATAGATAGGATACTTGTGTTTCCTCTTGTTCTCTTACAAGATGTGTCGCCTTTCATAGATTTTGCCACAATAGAAAATCAGATTTCCTACAAACATGCACTATTAATGAATATATGTCAATTTTACTCGAGAAATGAATTAACACGGTCGTTATTGTGTTTGGTTTCGCAGGAAGGAGGAGGATTTGATGGTCTGAAGGTGGATCAGTTTCATCGCCACAAAAGTCCCTCAGCATTTTAATGTCTTTTATTTCATTTGCGTTGATGTCAAATGCATCGATCACGCCTGTAGTGTGTTTTTGTTTCATCATGCCTCTTGATCTGGACTGTGACGCAGCAGCGAACAAAACGGTAAGCGCCATTCGTTTGTCACTGGTGTGTGTGTGTGTGTGTGTGTGTGTGTGTGTGTGCTGGGGAACCGAGTGGAAGCCGCCAGACACGGGCAGTGAGAAGGACAAACCAGGCTGCGAGTAAAACACACCTTTTTACCGCGTCTACGAGGTCTAGAACGATCCGAAGCGCGCGCTTGCACTGTGTGCACGTTCGTTAATCCGATTTCGTTAAATATGGCGCAACGTTATACTTTTGACGCGTCGCTGATATGCAGCGTAGATACGGCTTTGGAGTATAGGCTATAAACTAAAACGACGTCTGAAAATTGATATAAAGAAATTAACTATTGAGAAAACATATAACAACATACTTTCATTTCTGTGTAAAATGTTACTTATTAGTTTATAGCCTATAAATAAATTACATCCCTTATGAAAATTAACCATTTTTTGCTACACTAACCATAGTTTAACCATGGCATTTGTAGTAATACAAATGGTAATCAATATGCCCCCCTCCCCCCCAAAAAACAAAAACAAAACATGGATATTAGACTTTTTCTACTATAATAAAACCATGGTTCATTTTCATAAGGGATAAACGCCCTTCTTAATTCTCCAGAACATTGTGGTATTGTTTTTATCGGCTATGTAAGTGACAAAACAAGTGTTTTTCGATTATAACAGAGCCTTTTTTTGGCACAACACTTGCTTTAGAATAAATGCTGTGTTAATAAACACAGCAACAATGCTTAGAATTTGTCTAGAAATACCCGTATAATAGACATATAGACAATATATTAAAGGCTTTCCCATCTCATTAGATATAAATTTACGTGTAAATAAGATGTGGAACTTTTACCAGAATGTCACGGATGAACGCTTTGCGGAAGTAGCCTATACGTGAACACAAAAGCTTGCTACGCAATCTAAGTAGGCCTTTCATTCTCAAAATTGACCTATCGGTAAGCCCCTCCCCTCGAACCCAGACTAGCCAATGGCAGTCCAGTATCAGCGGAACTCAGACATCTTTGTTTCAGCACCATAGAGAAACATTGGAAGATCCAATGCTCGCATCTTTTTATGGGGTTTATGCTTCAAAAATGGAAAAACGATGTGCCTGGGGTAGGCTACTTGTAACACTGATTCCAGGTATCCTGAGAGGATAAGCAATATCATTTATTTTATTACATTTCCTGAATCCAAACAAAATAGAGCAAAATGTCCCTAAGTATTCAACCCCAATACAAATGATGACTAAAACATTCATTTTCTGGTTGTCATACACTCATTAAGTTACAATTTCCATCTGCTCAAGCAGAACGTTAATGTTATCTTGTGCTTTAGCAAGGTATCTCTGGTTAAAACTAGCTAACGTTCAAGTTAGTGAGTCAATGCTAACGTACAAACCTATAGCGGACTGTTCTCACGTCTTGTACAGTGTAGGTCACAAAACACATAAACGAAGATCTACATTTCAGTGTCTCTCCATATTAAACTTGTTAAATGTAAATTAATTCAATCGTACCCTGTGATACATGAACAGTGCTGATCCTGCATGTCATCATCCGCGATCGTGATGACCGACCGTAATATGAGACTTCTCCCGCTTGCATTGTGTTCTGTAAACCCTCGCTTCGAGTTACCCACCGTATTTATTTTTGATATATTATAAATCGCTCCAGGGAATATTTAATTCCCATTCTTCTGTGTCCAAAATTGTGCATAAACATAGTGGGACAAGGTTTTCACACGGCAGCTGTCATTGCAAGACAGTGATACAAATCCTGGAATGTTTTCATCAAAAACCTTCATTTCTTTTCAAATGAAGAAAGAAATACATAAACATCTTGGATGACATGGGGGTGAGTAAATTATAAGGACATTTTAATTTGAAAGTGAACTGATCCTTTAAGGTACAGCTATAATACAAGAGTAACATATCTTTCTTTAGGGTTACTCCACCCCAAAATGAAAATGTTGTCATTAATTACTCACCTTAATGTCGTTCCAAACCTGTAAGACCTCCGTTCATCTTCAGAACACAAATTAAGACATTTTTGATGCATTCTGAGAGCTCTCTGACCCTCCCATAGACAGCAATGTAATTAACACGATCAACGTCCAGAAACATGGCAAGGAGATCGGTAAAATAATCCATGTGTCATCAGGGGTTCAACTGAACTTTTATGAAGCTGCGAGAATACTTTTAGTACGCAAAGAAAACAAAAATAATGACTTTATTCAACAATTCGTCTCCTCCGTGGTGCCGTTTTGGAGAGTATCCACTGAACGTATGCTGCTCTGTGTCAGCTGCGCCACACGGATAAGCAGTTTTCATTCAAATCAAAGTGTAAATAAACGTATCCGTGTGGTGTGGCTGACACAGAACCGCATATACTGTTTGTGTTCAGTGGATAATCTCCAAAATGGCGCTACGGTGAATAAAGTCGTAATTTTTGTTTTCTTTTCATACAAAAAGTATTCTCTTAGTTTTGTAAAATTACAGTTGAAGCCCTGATGACACATGGATTATTTTACTGATCTCCTTTCTTGTTATTCCCGTATACAGCCCTGTGATGACCAAGCTAATCAAATCTCACCTCTGTGCTGGTCAAATGTTCTCTTTAACTGAAATGGCCCATCTTTGGAATCAGTTGGTGAAATAACCACATGGATGATTAGGGAAACTCATTAAAATCACGGATGAGCAGCATTAACCTGTAACCCATCAGAGAGAGAGATTTTACAGTCCTACTGACCTCAGGAATCTCCAGAGAACCACCGCAGTGTCATTGAGGTTACGACTGTGGGTGTGTAGGAACGCTCTAGTACCTCTCCGTAACTCTTCATTTTCAGTTTAATGGCGTTCAGTTATTATAAATCTGTTTTCAGCTGTTGGAGCGGCACACAGCCTCGGTAGTTTATGAACACTGGCCTTACAGTCTTCAGAAAGCCTTGTCTAACTGATTTATGCAGCTCAAAGTCATGTGAGGTGAGGCATGTGGTAGATTTTCATTTAATATTGGAGGGGAATTGGTTTTACAGTGTATTTTGCAGGGAAGAGAGTCAGTTTATACCTAAATCTACTGATCTAGTGATGATGATGAGCTATTTCCAGTCTAAAAATCTTTGTTAATGTGTACTGAAAGCTGAAAGAAGCATTTTATTCCAGTCCGGGCCTGTTTACACCTAGTCACTTCATGCGTTTTCTCTATCTGATTTGTTAAACATTTTTCCATTTACACTTGGCCACATAAATGTGTCTTCAAACTTCCCCAGGAATTCAGAGAACCATAGTGTCAAGCATCAGGTGTAGGAACGCTCTAGTACACCAGTAACTTCATTTTCAGTTTTCAATTGTCATTTTCATCTAGTCATTTCAATATCAGAGGCCGCAACATTAGAGAGCGTGGCATCAGCACTGGAAAGATGGGTTAGTCTCGCTACTTTTAATGAAGATGATTGTGTGTTGAGCGTCTGCGACTTTCTTTCAGTTTCATTAGCGGCAGTTTGTTCGCTTGCTGAAGAGATACTCAGTTACTCATCCGAGGTGAGGTTTGTTGCATAAGTGCTGTCATAAATCTGATTATATCATGCCATATAGCCTATAAAACGCTCTCACACCTCTATTATTTTCATATTTTGGGAGGAGTAAAATTAGCATATGTGGTTTCATTCAACAACCAGATGCATTTACACTTGTCCAGTTTCGTCTGGAATGCGGCCCAGACCACCTCCTGAAGCGGTTTGAGCGATCAGATTTATTTCCGTCTCGAATGCGCTGCGGAGGGAATTTACACCTGGTCTTTTCACGATCAGATAGCTATCCGATCAGAAAAAACACATGAAGTGACCAGGTGTAAACTGCCCTTATATGTTGGGGGTGTGAGCTGGTTAACTAGTGTTTTCATTGGTTTTTATTAACTTTGCACCAACTTTGGTCTGTTGAGCAGGTGAATCAGTTGCTAGAGCTTTAGTAATCGATCTTGAGCAGGGCAAAAGGTGTGTTTGAGATCTCGGCTGTGTGTTGTTTGTGGTGTATTTTATTGCTCTGCTCATTCAGGTGCCCTCCGTGAACCCGGCTGAAGTTATTTATTGGCTGATATAGTATTTATGGCAGTGATCAGATCAGTGTTTGCTTTGGCAAAGAAAATAGACCCATTTAAATGCTTGTGCTTGCATACAGGAGCACACCTGGACATGCTTTATTCTAACTGAAAACTCATTTTACTCATGTAAAACTCAATATGAATGTTTTTGGTGTTATTGTGAATGCTAATAATATTTCAACAGAGGATTTGGAAAAGATTGGAAATTGTTTTAATTATAATACTTAGATTTTTTAATAAAGCAAATATATATTTGTATATATTTAAATAATTTTTTATATTATATTTTTTATTTAATTTGGTGCCTATAGGACAGTGTTCAGGTGTATTTTATTTAGTCATTTCAGCCTTTTTGTGTGTGTGTGACTCTACCTGGAGATGGAGAGTGGAGTGTGTGGAAGAGAGAGAGAGAGAGAGAGAGAGAGAGAGAGAGATTGAGAGAGAGAGAGATTGAGAGAGAGAGAGAGAGAGAGAGAGAGATTGAGAGAGAGAGAGAGAGAGAGAGAGAGATTGAGAGAGAGAGAGAGAGAGAGAGAGAGATTGAGAGAGAGAGAGAGAGAGAGAGAGAGAGAGAGAGAGAGAGATTGAGAGAGAGAGAGAGAGAGAGAGAGAGAGAGAGAGAGAGAGAGAGAGAGAGAGAGGTGCTGGACACAACAGTCTCGTTACACCAGGGAACTTCCTCTTGTTCTCGGCCCAGTCTGGTTGCTTGGCAACAGCGTGTCCCAAAATAACCCGCTGATGACCGAAATAATCTGGAGATGACAAAAGCAGACAAAATGTCTCCGCTCTGATGTTCTGATGTAATATTCTGCTATCCTGATTAACTCTGACATACTGATTCTAAGTAAGTTATACAAATTATTAATAAATCTAATTGTATGTTAAAAATTATTAACTTAATTCTATATAAAATAATACAAAAATATAATATAAAAAAATACAGTAAAAACTACACTATGAATTGCGATTATACATACCGTTCAAAAGTTTAGGATCGGTAGGATTTTTAAAAGTGTTTTTGAATAAAGTCTTTTCTACTCACCAAGGCTGCATTTATTTAACTACAGTAAAAACATTAATATTGGCAAATTTAAAATAACTGTTTGTTTTCTAATTGTAAAATGCAATTTATTCCTGGGATGCAAAGCTGAGTTTTCAGCATCATTAGATCAGTCTTCAGTGTCTAAAGTTATTGTAAATTGTTCTCAGGATCCTTTGCTGACTAGAAAGTACAAAAGAACAGCATTTATTTGAATATAAATCTTTTGTACTATTGTAAATACTACAGTTTTAGTCATTAAAAAGCCTGCAGTCTTGACACTGTTTCCTCAGATACGTTTGCTATTTATCTGACGTTAGTCTTTAGACTGTGGCTACGGTTCATCACCTCTCTCTTGATTGAAGCTGAAGTCTTATTTTGGTCCATTACGCTCCACTGACCCACTGAAATATCATTCTGAGGCGACTAATATGATGCAACACAGATGAGTGGAGTTCATTTCATGTTCATTGGTGGTTTTCATATCTCTAATGGGCTTGAGGTTAATGTTTAATGACTGTTAACATCCATTCAGGCAGTTTCACACATGCCGGTTTGCAGAAATACTCCCCTGGTGACCCCTGACCCGTGGGGACTGATTAAACTTCATGTTGTTTCAATGTTTCGACAGAACGATTTATGAGAGAGACAGGAGAGTTCATGAATTAGATCTGCACAATGTGTGTTGTGGCTTCATGGCTGTATGTGATAACATTAGCGGATAAATAACATTAGTGGGCACATGGTTGCCGGGATTGTTGCCAGGGAAATTACCTCATGGTTTTGTTCAGGATGACCTGCTGGAGACAGTTGCTAAGCAGTATTTTCACCTTAGTAACCGCTCTCATCTGACTGGATCCCCACTGAGAGAGTCCAGACTGTGTGTGTGTGGGGCGTGCGTGTGTGTGTGTGTGTGTGTGTGTGCGTGCGTGCGTGTGTGTGTGTGTGTGTGTGTGCGTGTGTGAATTTGTCACTGGAAAATATGCTCCTTAAAGTCCTTAAATATATTTTATTTAGTTTTATTATTTACTGTATTTAATTATACACTCATAGATAAAAGTAGCTTATTATCTGCTCATAGATCCCAGTTTTTTCTCTGCTTTTCTTTTCATAGATTAAAGGCCTTCAAATGAAAAATCTGTTTTATTTGATTTTATTTTGTTTTATTTTATGCTAATTTATGCTTCAAATGAAAGTTTCTTTATTTATTTTATTATACACTCATAGATCAAAGTCCTTCAAATTAAAATTCCTTTTATTTATTTATATATATTTTGTTTTATGTCTTTCACATTAAAATTCCTTATTTTAATAGATTAAAGTATTCCAAATTAATTACAATTATTTATTTTTTTATTATAAGTTCTTCAAAGTAAAATTGCTTTTTATTTTATTATTTTACACTTGTTGGTAAAAGTTCTTAAGATTAAATTTGAACATATTTAAAATAATTTTGTTTCTGTTAGTATTAATTTATTTGTATAATATTATTGTATTTATTATAAAGGCATGATATATGTATAATAGTGTATTATTACGTCAAATGTCAACTTAAATTATATTAAAATAATAAAAATGACATTAATTGAATTGTATTTAATTCTGCTGAGTTTTGTCATTAGTAGGCATCTGTTTGCTGAAGCAGTCATCGCCTCACTATTTAAAGGGGAAAAATGGGTCAACTTTTTTATAGAGAGAATATTTTAGAGAATGAATATCTTCTTGTACAGAGGAGTTCTGAGCCAGTGTCACTATTATCTCAGATTACAGCTTCAAATGAAAGAGAGTGTGTGTGTGTGTGTGTGTGTGTGTGTTGTAGTTCTGATGTGTCTGTTTGTTTTAGAGTCCAGAGGCGGAACAGGAAGTGTGTGAGGTCACACACGAAGAGAGAGTGACGGACACACCAACACGAAGAGTCGGACGACCCGCTCGAAAACGTAAAGCACCAGGAGTGAGTACATGTGCACATACTGAGTGCACAGCTACAGCTCACACGTGAACACAGCTATATATGGAGAAACTATATATTTACACAACATGTCCATTGCATTGTCTTCTGTATTGATTTGAATGTCTGTGAGCCATGATTGAAATATGAGCAGCTGATCAAATACTGCGTGAGATACCAGCTTCAGCCCCGTGTGTCTGTGCTCTTCATGTGCTGATTGTTCATTTACTCACCCTCATGTCATGCCAAACCTGCTTGTTATTTATTCCATGGAGACATTTTGAAGAGTCTTTTCGAAGCTAGCATTCTAAAGTTTGGGTTCAGAAAAAGTTTAGTTTTTTAAAGAAATTAATACTTTTATTTAGCACGCATACATTAAATTGGTCAAAAGTGACAGTACAGACAGATATATAATGTATAACAAAAGATGTCTATTTCAAATAAATGCTGTTTTGTAATTGAACAAATATTTGCACAATATTACAATTTTTACTGTATTTCTGATCAAATAAATGTTTCCTTGGTGAGCAGAAACATTCAAAAAGTCTTACCATTAACCATCTAGTTCATACGTCATTTTTTACTAGTATTCTCATGCAGCTTTATTTTAATTAATTTATTTATTTTACTTAAATAAACTTAAAAAGTAATAGTCACCATGAGATGCCATTGTATGGAAACTGGAGGAAACTTTCAGGATCTCAATAGCACCTGTCTTGTTTTACTTTCATATAAAATACTTCTTCTAAAGGCCTTTTGTCTGTAACAGAAAAAAAGAAAGTCATATAGGTTTGGAGTGACATGATGGTGAATAATTTCATTTTTTTTACTGACGTGTTCCTCTAACGGCAAGACTTGCCTTTGTCATAAACGGACCGAGTAAAATCATGTACTCAGCTTCAAGTTGATCCAAACCTTTATGAGTTTCTTTTTTCTGTTGAATTTAAAAGAAGATTTTTGAATAATGTGAGTATGAAAAAAACACTATTGAAGTCAATGGCTACCAGCAACGGTTTGTGCACCAACATTCTTCAAAATATCTTCTTTTGTGTTCAACATTGGCTTTTGTGAAAAACTTGATGTTGAGTAAATGAAGACAGAATTTTTGTGTGAACTATCCCTTTAAGTATTTTGATGATTTTTGATTAACTGCAATAGTTTTGAGGCAGCTATAGACACACATTATGTATTTGACTATAGTAATCAGCATTAAACTCTATTTTAACGGTTCAGTAATGTCAGGGACTCTACCTGTGACTGAGCCTGCAACGCTTGCGGCTCCCACACACCATAGAGACAGGTCAGGTTTACTACAGCTCGGTGGCAAGAGCAGGAAACAGTGGCTGCAGCAGACGTGGTCACATGACCAGGCGGAAGTCTGATGAGTGAGAGTGAGAGTGAGAGAGAGAGAGAGAGAGAGGAAGACAAGGTGCTGTAGTCTGCGGGTCTCTGATGATGGTAAGTTCTCATTAACGTCTTGCTAATTGTTTTAGATGAACATCATCTATCAGGGTTTGATCTGTGATACTTGAGCATTGATGTGCCTAACAGATGCTGAAGGTTTGATAGGAAGGAAGCGGCCAGTCAAACGTGTGGACACACTTGACTGAGTTTGTTTCTCTTGATCTTAAAGGGACAGTTCATCCAGAAATGAAAACTGTCATCATTTACTGACCCTCGTGTTGTTCTAAATCTCAGTATATCAAGAGACTTCTTTGTTCATAAAACAAATGTCTGTGGGATCCAACACAGCATTCGTTGTACTGACAAAAAAATGTTTCACAGAAGAAGGCAAGTCATGTTTGAAAAGACAAGATTAGAGGATTTTTCACTTTTTTGGTGAACTGTCTCTTTAAAATTCTTTGGCGCTTCAAGTCAATGTTAAACGCTGTTCGCAGGCTTTTACTTCCGTAATGTGATGTAGTTTGGAGCAAAGCAGGATGTTCACTCAAAAAAGGAGAATATGATGCTTTTATTTTTTGGCAATTTGATTGAATTGTGAAAAATGCCCCTTATTTACCAGATTGAAGCCAGCTGATATTGATATTAATATTTGTTTTATTTTTGTTCATTATATATGCATTTGCTCTGGCACCGATAGCCTCGTGGTTAGTGTGCTGAAATATAGGGCAACTGTGCTCGTGGTGACCCGAATTACATTCCCTTATTCATACTTGAATAATTGTATTTAATAACTATAATATTTAATTTCTATATTAATAATAACTGTATTTAATAATTATATGATGTCATATAAATATAAAAAATATATATAGTTATTTGTGCCAATGATTATAAATGGTGTGTCTGTGTGTGTGTGTGTGTGTGTGTGTGTGTGTGTGTGTGTGTGTGTGTGTGTGTGTGTGTGTGTGTGTGTGTGTGTGTGTGTGTGTGTGTGTGTGTGTGTGTGTGTGTGTGTGTGTGTGTGTGTGTGTGTGTGTGTGTGTGTGTGTGTGTGTGTGTGTGTGTGTGTGTGTGTGTGTGTGTGTGTGTGTGTGTGTGTGTGTGTGTGTGTGTGTGTGTGTGTGTGTGTGTGTGTGTGTGTGTGTGTGTGTGTGTTAATATTTAATCGCATGATTGTCATGACTTAACCTGTGATTAATTGCAACTTAATCGCACATTTAATACTTTAATCAACATGGGCATGGACAAATATGGATGCTTTATGCAAATGTATGTTTATTATTATTGAAACCATAGTCAACATAGAGAATGAAGACTAGACATGTTTCAAAGATCATAGATGTTTTTCAAAGAACATGTTCATGTCTATTAGACACATGAATATAGAAATGCCAGGGCCCTCATTTATCAATAATGCATAGGTTCTATATTTTGTCCTACGAATGACATTTAGAACGTGCCTAAGTACAAGAAATCCGTATTTATCAAATGTGTGCACGCAGTTCTTACACACACCAGTAAGTGATCATTGTTGATAAATCCCACATGTGTGTAAGTACCATGCTGGGTCACGTGCACGGTCATTTGCATTTGGAAACGCCTCCAATTGAACCATATACGGTGACAACACTTCCCTTTAAAAATCATGTGATTGAAACCCTAACACCTACATAGAAGCTACTCAGTGCTCTCAAGCAGATCAGTACGATCTTTGAAAACACGCTCCTTGTCCTCGCGCATGGTTTGCCAAGTCTTCCAATAACACAAGATACGCCATTGCACTGAGACAAACATTTAAATGGTTTGACACCAATTATGCAACTTGTCTGTTTAAAACTAAGAAAATTATAAATTGAGTTGTTTTTTTATAATGAAAGCAAACACAGGAGTTTTATGTGTAGTATCGCTATTCTACTTCTAGATTCTCCGCGTAAGCATGCTCAGAGGTGTGGTTATATTTACACACATTTCTATGCATAAGTGCAAGTTGGTAAATCCCATACTTTACGTGAAACTGTTCTTACGCACTCATTACGCACACTTCTGTGCATACAGTTGATAAATGAGGGCCCTGGTTCCCATTACTTCTCTTTCTTTGCACTGAGCAATTTACTTACACAAACCTGTTCACATTTTCACAGGACAGGGCAGCTCACTTCTGAACATGCAAAATGTACATTTATTAGGCTTATTTAATATTAGATTTGTTTGCCTCTCTCTCTCTGTGCCCACATACTGTATTTAGATGCAGCTAAATTCTCAATAAAACTGTTTTCATTTATATATTTGACTGTTTCTGTTGTCAGACAACGGAATGAATTAAATAGTGACTGAAACGCGACCCATTGAGACTATATAGCCAGCTCCCTTCCAAGATGTTAATCTGCAGAAAAGTCCTGATAATCGAGCCGTCGTCTGATGAAATCAAATACACATATGATAAAGACAATCGATTTCGGCTATACTTGCATGTAAAATTAGAGAAGCAACATAATATATCTGTATATATTGTAATATAAACATGTAATACAAACAACATATCTGTGTTGATAACTGAAAGTGCTGCTGATATATGATTATATATGATTTTACAATGAACATATACAGTAGATAGTGAAAGAAGTGTCAAAAAAGCATCCCAGAATGCACCTGATGAAGCTGGTTGATGATTGACCAAAGTGAGCAGAGCTGGATTTCAGACAAAGTTGTTTTCATTTGTTCACATGTTTTGGTCACTAAATAATCCCCATTCTCTGGTAATTACTCTGAAGTGTGAGAAATTCTCCCAGGTGATGTTTACGTGTTAGTGGTTTTCACACATACAGCTGATCGTTTTCAACATGTACATTGCACTGTGGGTCTTAAAAGGGTCTTAGATCACCTTTCTACACATTAACGGGTCTTAAATCAAGTCTTAGATTCACTAGTCATTGCATTAAATGAATCAAGAACTTCATTTTGATGGTTTTCTTTGGGGCTCCTTCTATCTATTCCTTACATTTTCTTAACTTGGACTTAAAAAGTCTTAAAAACCTGCAGAAACCCACAATACTTTTCACACACGACAGACTGGTTGTACGTTATCGTTAATAACAAAATTGCAAAAGTGGCAGGCAAAAAGACTACAAAATGTACTACAGATGTCTAATAAAACCATCATGGCCGTATCGTGATCTGAAGGCACAGAGGGCTTGTGGGAATTGCAGTGTTTATTCAGTAAATGAATGTTAACACACTCCTTCGCCTCAGGGCTTGTTACGCACTTTGAAGTACAGTTGCTCCTCTGAACGATTTGATCCATTTCATCTCCTTGATCTTGCAAAGTCCATGGAGTTTCTGTTGTGTAATGTATTTCGCTTCAGGCCAGAAACATACTCCACACAAGTACGCAAGCGCAATGAATGCTTTGGTGATGCTTGCCAGCCGCTCAATTTGTGATTTGACCCATTTTACATGCATGAGATCGAGCTCTGTGGCTAGAAGCGTATGCATTCACATACTCAACCGTATATTCCTTTATTCAAAGAAAACGAGTGCAGAAAGTGCGCGCTTGGGTTGAAACACCTGCAGGTCCTTTGAGGTTTATAGAGTTTCTCACCTGTTGATTAAAGACACCAGCGGCGCTCAAAGAGAGTCGCCGATCGCTCTAATGAAAGCACTAATGTGTGTGCGACTGCGCTGATTCATATGTGCATGCGAGTGTGTTTGGCATCTATTAACTCACAGACAGCAGTAAAAGTCACAGCGGCCCTCGTCTTACTGAACCTAAGAGACTTTTATTGTTCATCATAAAGTTAGCAGACAGCGTCACGCTGTAGGACGTCCCAGCAGCAAATTCCTGCTTCATTTCTTCATTGATGGATGATAAAGCCGATGTGAAATCAACCACGACTTAATGCACATCATTTTAAAGAAATAATCAGTCCCCGATAGATAAAATCATCTTTTGTCTCAATGAATATTCTGTTTCGCTCAGAAATATGTCACATTATGGCAGTAAAATGGGTTGTGGGTGCTGTTTCATGTTGATTCAAAAGTTGTTAAAGAGGTAAATGCTTATGGATTTGCAATGCAGAAAGAATCGATCTTTAGCTGATCCGTGACCCCATTAGCACTAATGTGTCATCGAACCTCAGTATATGTCTTATGCAATATGAATCTATGCATATTTGCATTTAACATTTAGCAGGTGTTTTTCTCTGAAGCAACAAATGAAGAATATCGCATGCAGTATATGATACGAAAGCCAACGGTCCAGACTTAGCTAGAAGCTACAGATGTAAACTTGTAAAGAAAAAGAGAGGAAAAGGGTTTTCAAACTTATTTATCAGCCAAACTCTGTATTACTATTATATTTATACAACTATTTCAATAAATTGACACATTCACATGTTCATGGTTCTCTAATGTCAGTCAGAGGTCACACTTTAATTTTACCTAAATCAAGTTAAATATAATAATAATAGTAAAATAAATAACAATTATTTTTCTTCTTCTTTTGTAATAATAACAATAATCATTCTTAGTGATATTAATATGTATAATTGTGACACATGTAATCATTTTAATAATTGTTTTATTTAATACTAATACTAATTATTATTATTATTATTATAATTATATACTATAATTATTATTGCTATTACTACTAATTATTACACATGTAATCATTTGTATAATGATTTAATAGTAATAATCATATAATAATAATAATTATTAATTGTTGCTTAATCTTAAAATATTAATAAAGTAACATTTATTTATTATACTGATGCAATTTTTTATAATAATATAAACTATCATATCTATTAGTTTTAATGCTAATTAAAAGAAACAAGGGTAGAAGTATTTTACTGCTGTAACTTTCAATTGTGCTGTGAAAGACTTGTGAATTTATAGGAAGGCTGGTTTAGCTCAGTGATATTCATCTGCTAGTCTGCAGACATTCAGATGTGCATTTCATGCCGCTGCTAATGTAACATTAGGGACAGTCCCTGCGACATCTGCACCCACGTAATTACTCTCGCTCCCTCTATAACTCATGCATCTCATCCGGCACTGACATTTGACATCATGCATCTCATCTGACACTGACACTCCGGCGCGGGAGGCGGGCACTCTAACAAGGAACGCCAAAGGCTACAGCCTCTAGCGTCAGTCGCTAGAGCGCCTCTTCTGAGGTCAGGAGAGTGAGGTTTACACACCGCCCTTACTGGCATACATCCGTTACACTAGCACTACAGATAGTGCTACCCTTTTGTTGAAAGACGTCACATCTGATTTGTTACGAGCATTAGTGACAGAATCATCAGCCAATCAAATGTTGACGTTCAATGACAGCGCTACCCCTAGCATTAGACCGTCCCTTTAGACAGAGATTTCCAAGGTATGAAAGTGATATTCAATAAAAATAAATGATAGTCGCAGCCACCGGCGCCTCTACACCAGATCTTGTTGCTGATCTACTAAAAACACATTTTTCATGGCGCTCTTTTGCAGACAAAAGAGAATAACTGAGAAAGGAAGACCTAAACTGAATTCGCTAACAAAGGCCAGCAAAAGTTTTGTGCGCCATTACAAAGATTTCAACTATGAGTGCTATGAGCGGCTAACGGCTAGCACCGAGCACAAGTTATTTTGTTGGCAGTGTTTATTTTTAATCCGAGTAAAGGGACATGGAATGACAGACCCATGGACTTTATTTACAACTGATATATATATAAATATAATAAGTGCTTTATTATTTGAGTATTGTATCATTGTTATGGAGGTGCACGTGGTGGATTGATAAAACTGTGGTGTGGTGTGTGGATGTCCAGCGTTTGCACAGTTTCGAGTGACGTGAATGTGCATAGTGACCCGTGTATTGGCTGATTACATTTACCGACCATGTAGATACATTTACTCTGCATTTATCCCACCCTAATCTAGCCTACTGTTGAAATAGTTGATCAGCCGTCATTGTTGTTGAGAGCCTGTGTGCGGCATAGTATGTCCATTTTATGCATATGTCTGTGTTATCTGTAACAGAGATGTGTAAGATGTGTACGTGTAACGTTAGTTTACAGATGCTTACTGAAGGCCCTGATTGAAACCCCACGGTATGCCACTGCATTTCTGTCTATTTGCAGAGTCATTCTCTCTCTCTGTCTTCTGATAGGTGGATAGCTGTGGGTGTGTGATTGAGGGCGTGGCCTGTATGAGACAGGCGGGGTGTAACGGTGAAGCAGAGAATCGGGTTTCAAAGAAAAACCTGGAGCAGAGCGACTCCTCCCCTGACTCCACCCACCAGAACGGCACAGACACTCTTTCCCTAGCAGACGGAGACGGAGACTCCGCCCCTTCCACTCCACGGAAGAAACGAGGGCGTCGGAAACTCCAGCACCCAGAGCACCGTGAGTCACCTGTCTATAGTTCAGTCAGTCTGATCGATTTCAAATGTGTCAGAAAATACCATTTAGAACGCGATGAAAACAATGGCACAAAGGTGCTATTGAGGCGTACGCTAATTCTTCATTTAGAATCGTCTTTCAGGAACAATTTAGTAAAAACAATGACACTTCAACTGTCAACATGTATATAACTAGCTAGCTGAATAATACAATATTTGGTTTAATGGAACAAACATTTGACATTAGCTATATCGCCCCCTTAAGTACTTCCACATGAATGCAGGTTTGCATCAGTGCGTTGGCCAAGTGTTTTCCATCTGTGTCAGTTTTTCCTTTTAGCCTTGTTTTCTTCTAAATGACCTCTGTGTTTGTCTTTCAGACATTGAGGAGGACGACACCAGCAGCGACACCAGCCGAGGAGAGGTGGGGACTCAAAACACTGTCAAATATAGCCGAACATAAAACATTTTGAGAATCGCATTTCATAAATGTATACATTTACAGGACTAGGGCTGCAACATTTAGATAATAATACAATTTTATTTTATTTGATAAAATGTATTTTGTATTTAGCAATTTAAAAGCTCAAGGTTTGTTCTACTAGTTTGTAGTGCTGCACAATTTGGGCAATTTTAGTTTTTATCAATATGATTATATAATAATACATTTGATTATTACTAAGTACAAATATTATACAATAAAATAAATATTGTTTTAATATGTCATTTTAAATAAAAAAAACGATTAAACTATTATAATTATTACTATCGTTATTGTTACTAAACAAAAATATGAAACAAAATAACAAATATTGCTAGTATAATATTTCACTGTATTATAAATAAAAAGGAGTGTTTAAGCATAAAAATATAATAATGTTTTATTTTACAGCACAGCTGTGCACAATATTTCCTAATTTCTTTGATTTCAAAAGTTATATTTTCCTTTCCAAAAAGCTTCTCTTTTGTTGACAACAGACAGTTTATACGTGCTTCTTATTACAAGTTTGGAAGGATGGTTGTCACATGTGAGTTCCCAAACGCATGTTATAATCGACTTAAACTCACAAGCGAGAGTTTGAAACAAGAAACTGAAAACACTGGATCATTAGCCGCTCGCATGTAAACAAACACAGTGCTGCGCTTCACTCTGAAACGTGCCGCGCATATGTTTATTTAATTACATCACAGCTTTGAAACGTGATTGAGTCATATCGCGTTTTCAGTTTTATTTTGATGAATAGGACAACCCTGCACAGGACTGCACAGAATCTGCGAGAGTTGCTTGGGGAACTGGTTTAAATTTAAACTAATTGCTTATCTGGACCCAGTCGGGTGGTTCAGAAAGGTCTAGTTAATACTTCACACAGAGTTGACCATCTGACATGCTCGCAATAACACGAGAACATGCCAATGGAATGTTTCAGGCTTTGTTTATGTGAGAGACATAAAGCCGAAACTTGGTCCAAGTGACGCTGTGAGTCGTAACATGCCAAAGAAATGTGTTTACAGGCTGTTTAACACGTTACGGGTGTTTTATTAGGGCTACACATGTACTGTAATTCACAAACATACACAGTAAATAAAGCCACATACAAATTGGTTTACACTGCAAAACGAGTGTTCACGAAAGTCCAACAGATTACCTTAAAAACATGTAAAGATCATGAAAGTGGGCCCTGTTTGAGTCTGTGATTTAACATGTGTGTATTCCTAGGCAACTAAGCGAGCAGTGTTTTTCTTGTAGAGCGACGGGGGTCGTCTGAAGGGCCGGCAGGGCTGGGACATCAGTCTGAGGAGACGTCCCGTACAAAGAGAAACCTTCCAGGCCGGAGACCCCTATCACGTCAGCCGCAGAGAGAAAGAGGAGTTGCTCTCTCGCTGGAGGAAGGAGAAGGTCAGAGAGACGGCAGAAGTACAGTACCCTTATTTACAGTCTATCAAAGTCTTATGTGTTTGTTACTTTGATGTGAGTTGGTTATCAATGTTGTTTTTCATTACTACTATGTTATTAGCATTTGTTTCTTTTAAAGGGGTTGTGAACTGAGAAATCTAAACTATTTAGTTCTTTTGATATATAAGAGGTCGTTGTGTTATAAAAAAATTCTGTAAGTTTCAGAACTCAAAACTTTCTCGTTAGTCTCGTTAGGAATCGAACTCGGGTCGTGCACTAATCACGAGGCTATAGGCGCTGACGATTAATGTTATTTTGAATGAAGTTCCAGACTGTAACTGTTAAAAACTCCCTTGTTCACTTAATTTTACCGCAGATTCGTTTACAAACAAGGCACAATTCGATGCAGGATTTTCATAAAGACTAGAACTAAAAGACGATGCTGTACCAAATATATTGACATCGACAGTAAAGTCGAAACACAAGCACGAGTAACTGTTATGTGATCACTACTACTTTGTCTGTTATTACAGATTGTTTGACGTTTACTGAGTATGTATGTGTTTAAATCACAGCAGCGTCCATCTGTGAAGGACAGAGACTGTCAAACACACACGGTAAGCCAATCATATGAGAGGGCATTTACTTCTGACCGTTCTGATGGGGTCAAAACAGGACAGAAAATAGCCTTTTAACTTCTAAATTATTATGTTTTTTAAGTAAAAACATTATAAGTGGACCACAGAGAACAGTAGAAAATAAAAAAACAGAGGCCGTTCATAACCCCTTTAAAATACACTGAATCTTACCATGAAAATATCCATAGATGCTGGAATGGCAATAAAAGTAAATAAATATATAAGTTTACAGTCTATCAACAGCATTTGTGTAAAACCCCAATTAGAGCCAAATAATTTAGATTTATGCCTTAATAAAAATAAAAAATCATGGCACTTACAATGGAAGTAAATGAGCCGTGCACTTCAAGATGTTTTTATTCATTCAATATCTGTATTAGAGGAAGCCCTGAAGAATGTACATTATACAAAATGTGTTGATTAACAATATTCCTTTTATGCTTTTACAACTTTATTTCCCCCAACCCTCTGAGAAAATATGAAAATAATAATAATGTATTATACCTTTAAACGGTGAAGAATAAATGTGCTCTGTTTCAAGCTCATTCTTAGCTTCCAAAGTTCTTAAATGCAGAAATATAAATGTTTTTATGTCTTTGAATAAATTCTGAATAAATATTGTGCATTATTCGAGGGTTGTGAAAATCATCCGTGTAGCAGATGGATGAACTGATTATGCGTCACTTACATAATGCGTTGATTTTATCATGGTAGCATTATGAGTAATGTAATGTTAGAGTCGGCTGAACATTTACTCAATTTTCTGAATGCATGTTACAGATCTTATTATGAACGTTTCATCCATGCAAGTTTACATGTTTTTTACATCTTATTTTGACCTAAGTCTGATGTTCAAATAACATAACTGTATTCTCTGACTTATCTCTAATGGCATATGCTTTACTTCTCTGATCATTTAGTTCACTTAAAGCCCACTACTTTTTCATGCAAGCTTACATTCAGATCTGCCTCCATCAATCAACACCATATTCTTTTGATAAACTGTTTTACTTATGAATGTCACAATAGAGAAGAAAACATCGGCCGCTACTTCCTTTAAATAGCTATTTAAAGTAATCTAAGTGGTTATGGAAGTTGTGTTTGTGGAATTGAAAAACTGTATTTGAATGTTTTTTGTTTGTTTTTGCACTATGTACTTGCGCTCTAAGTGCAGTACTGTAACCACAATTGTTTTATTTTTAAAGCAACAAGTCAGAATAATTTTCTCTGCGTTGAATCCTGAACATTCCTTTAGAGGCGAAGAAGAAAAGCGTTCAGTGTCTGTTGTTGAAGTTTGATACGAGTTGAGTTAAGGACGTATGGAAAACACACATAATTCAGTATGAGCTGCTGAACGATACAAATGAGTGTGTTTATAAGGAATGGAAAACAATTTAGTACAATGTTGAGTGGTATGTATTCTAAACTCGTGAATTGAATGCAAACGGTTCTGGTGTGTGTTGTCCATTGAAGTAAGCGGAAAGTGAACATCAGTGGAAAGTCAGTTGGGTTGGGTTCACAAAAATACTTCTACTTGTCTCAAAGCCGCGTGTGTGTGTGTGTGTGTGTGTGTGTGTGTGTGTGTGTGTGTAGTAGAGTGCTTGGCCGCACTGTGAGGCCCTGTTTCCTGTAGAGGTGTGTGTTGTTGAACAGGGCAAACTCAAACCCGCACTGAAGTGTTACTGATGTATTATTTTAGTTCTGTGTTATGGTTTTGCTTTGTTAACATTTACTTCTTATTCAAATAAGTCTCAAACATGTAAGTAATAGTTTTGAAATAGTTTGTGTGTTGCCTTTTGACAGGAATGGTTTATGTGTTTACATACGTTTATACAAATACATTTATCCGTTTTTACACTACCCTTCATAAGTTTGGGGTTAGTACGTATTTATTTATTTAAAGAAATTAATACTTTTATTCAGCAAGGATGCATTAAACTGATCAAAAGTGACAGTAAAGACAATATTTAACTATTACAGAAGATTTCTGTTTCAAATAAATGTTGTTCTTTTGAACTTTATATTCATCAAAGAATCCTGAAACGTAGCATATTTCTTATTGCATCAACACTGAAAATAATAAGAAATGTTTTTTAAGCAGATCAGCATATTAGAATGATTTCTGAAGATCATGTGACACTGAAGACTGGAATAAAGATGCTAGAAATACAGCTTTGATCACAGAAATGAATTACATTTTACAATATATCCAAAGGAAGACAGGTATTTTATTCATTTTACTGTGTTTTGGTTAAATAAATGCAGCCTTGATGAATGTTTCTTTCAAAAACATTCAAAGATACAAAAATCTTACCGACCCCAAACTTTTCAAATAGCAGTGTCCGTGCCATTGTAGTTCTAGTATCTAATTTAAGTGTTAAGTTCCTAAGCACTAAGAGCAAAACCTGACAAACGTTTGCAAATCGAGCAACTAGTCCTTCCTCAAAAGCTCTCACTGTATCTTAACTTTATAAACACGACTGCGTCTCCTGTCAGACTGATGAAAAGCAGTGCAGAAAGCAGATCAGATTTGAGCTTGCCATTTTGTGTTCAATATGCATCAAACGGCCCGTGAACGGACTCTGGGTGGTCCTTGACACGAGTCTCCTCGTATAATACAACCTTTTATACCAAAAATAATTCTGCTTTCTGAGCGCTTGTGCTCAAGCCCTTGTGGATTTCGCTCCACAGATTTGCACTGAATCGTAAATAAACACCCCGTGTGTTCATTAATGAAATATATCCACTAATTGGATTATGCTTTCATCTACCGATTAGAAAATAAAGGGTCCAAAGGGGGTTTTCTCAGTGATGTCATAAAATATTTTTTTTTACTTCCCTAAAGAACCATTCATTGAACAGTTAAAAAACGATTTATTTAAAAATTCTAACCCTTTTCCACTATAAAGAAACTATTGTGGACTGGAAACGTTCCATGGATGTTAAAGGTTCTTCATGGAACCATCAACTAAATAAAGAGCCTTTGTTTTTAAGAGTGTAGTACTCCTAGCTCTGTTTTAACCATGTTTTGGTGACCTGCTAATGGGTAATATTAGTTAGAATGCTAAAAACAGTCCTAGGAATAGATAACAAAGGTGGTCTGTATGAGTGTTTTGTGTGATGAAGTACTAAAGCGTGTGTTTATCCGGGGCCGCGGGGGTTTTCAGGGGCTGTGGTGTCCTCGGCTCACCCAGCGAGGGCTGTTTCTCTTGGGTCGCAGAGATCCCGCCCACTGCAGCCTGGATCTCATCAAACTCTGGCGCAGCGCTGCTACGGCGCTTCACCAAGACCTGATTACAAACGTGTGTGTTTGAGAGAATCACACATGGTGTGTGAAGCGGTTTAGTTTATGAAGACACTATAAAGAATAATGTCATTATTTATAATAGTGTTTTCTTTTATATTTCCTTAAGGAGTTTCCTCTCTTTCTCTTTGTGTGTGTGTGTGTGTGTGTGTGTGTGTGTGTGTGTGTGTGTGTGTGTGTGTTTGTCGCTCTCTCATTCATTCTAGGCTCATAAATCGTGGCTTAATTGAACCATTTCATGTTTCTCAGTAACAGAGACAGTCGAAATGTCTAGTAAAATCCTTCCCGGGGAAGAAATCAATCATTAACTAATCTAAACACACACACACTCTTATTTCTCTCTTTTCTCTGGCTGGCGCTCCGCTCTTGTTCAGCGTCTCATTTTGCAGCAGATGCCCCTCTGGTCCCGTTTTTGCAAACCCTCTATGATCCATCAGCGCTGAGTCACGTGACCAGCGATTCCCAAACAAAGACATTGTGCGTGTGTCTCCCCCCTTTCTGATTTAAAAGTGTATTTTTGCCTGTGTACACACATGCATACACACACACAGCTACCTGAGCGGGACAGCCGATCAGACACAGCGGCGTGTGGGGTATGTGTGCACAGTGTGGAAAAGACACGTTTACTGATACGTGTGTGTGTGTGTGTGTTTGTGTTTAGCACAGAGAATAAAGGTAGAAACTGCTGACTTGGCTGTTTCATAAGTGTGTGTGTGTGTGTGTGTGTGTGTGTTTTAAACCAAACATAAAACTGTAGCTCTGTAGCTTTAAAATATACTAGTGTACACTGTAGTATATACTATATTCTTTCTCTTATTTAAAAAAAATAGTATGTGTAACATTATACATTACAGTAGTAAAAAATGCACACTGTTGCATAATTTAGAAGTAGTACTGTTAGTGTTCTGTCCTGAACTTAGAGAGAGTGGTTGTCTGCAATGTGACTTTTTTTTAGTTTTTTTTGAATGGCGTTGATGGTCACTTTGAGCTGAAAAGGTTTCAATTGTCAGTGTCTGTGTGTGAGGAATTTGACTAAATACTCACACCATGATGCGATAAATTCAGTTTCCCAAACTGAGGTTCATAGACACCAGGGTTTGTGTGGAAACTGCAGGCAACATTATACAGCGTTATTAGTTTAATCAAAAATTAAGCACTTACAGTACTAAACAAATTGAAATATTTGTTTTTCCAATATGTCATGTGACCATTAACTGACATTAGAGAACCGTAAACTTGCGAATGTGTTGTTAAATTATTGAAATATTAACTTAAAATCTTAGGTGGACTTATTGAATATTTCAGGTTCAGATGGCCAAAAAGTTGTGAATCTCTGCAATAGAGCAACAAAATATGAATCACTGATGTTTTGTCAGTTACTGGGTGTCTGTTTCGGTCACGTTGCAGAGGTTAGTCCCACACATCATGAGATCTCATTGATCTAAAATCTGTATATTAAACTTCAAATATTTTCTGATTGGCTTTGAATTAGTCGTTGCTGGAAATGTATTGAGTTGCTGGTTAGGACATTGTGTAGAATGTTCAGTGTATTTAAGGCTTGTGTCAATAGAAGATTGTTTTATTTGTCACATACACAATTATACAGAGTATAACCAGCAGTGAAATGTGTTCACACTTGGAGCAGTGGGCAGCCGACGCTGCGGCGCCCGGGGAGCAGTCGGGGGTTCGGTGCCTTGCTCAAGGGGCTCACATCAGTCGTGGACTATTCCTGCCAGAGCCGAGATTCGAACCCACAACCTCGGGTTACAAATCCGACGCTCTATCCATTAGGCCACGACTACCTACTCGAGCACAACTGCCCACAATACAATCGTATACTGTATATTTATACATTTTCATTCCTTATATTGCATTGATTAAGCTAGAGATATATGCATATTTGTATAAACACTAACATTTACAATTTTGAAGTCAGTAAGATAAAAAAAAATTATTATGAATACTTTTATTCAGCAAGGATGCCTCAAAGTGATTAAAAGTGACAGTAAATGCATTTATAATGTTATAATGTTAAAGTTTTCTAATTCAAACAAATGCTGTTCTTATGAACTTTCTAGTCATTAAATAATCCTGAAAAAGATTTATTACGGTTTCCAGCAAATCAGTAATCAGTATTTTTTATCAAATAAATGCAGCATTGATGAGCAGAAGAGACTACTTTCAATAACTCTAACTGACCCCAAACTGTGGTTGATAAAGTGTCTAAATGCTTTCAGAAGAGGAGTGACTTTTGTATAGAGATGAGCCTGAGAGGCTTTAGAGTCACGGTGATATTGGGGTCAGAGGTCGTTCACGCCTGGATCGCGATCATAAAGCTCTTGAAACTCGTCATAAAGCCAAGGGTCATCGCAGAGGCCGAGGGGTCAGAGGGCGTGTTCAGGTCGTAGTGGGAGATGTTCACACACTTTACACGAGAAGTTTGCAAATGGTTTCTATGTGTCAGCACATGGAAACACTGTTGCCATTTAAAGCGCGCCAATGTGGACTGCAGCAGGAAATTAGGTAATCTGTTAAAAACCGCATTTCCCAGGGTGCACTGGGCCGTTTGCCAAAGGGCTGCTGGGTAACCACCAACACAACCACTATAACGTCATGGAGACACGACTAGAAGAGGACCAAGAATCTGATTCAGATAGTAGATCTGTTCCAAAACCTAGTGAGCTGCTTATTTAGGCAGTATTTTAAGGTGCGTTTCGGTTCGAATGAAGAGAAGGTTCCAAAAGGTAGGCGGTCACGTTGTGCTGCCTTCTAAAATGTTGGCCAAATTCTAAGGCAGCATCGCATGTATTCATCACAAATGATGCACTCCCAGAATGCACTGCTCATTTAACATTTCTGATTGAAAAAACTGATCAATTTAATTGGAAATGGGTTATTTTACCCAATATTTGTATGTTTTTGTTTATCATGATTATGTATTATGTTGCAGCATGCTAACATCAAACTCTTACCAGAGATGATATGAGGAGACAGAATAATCATATCAAACGAATGAGAGAAATCATAGTGCTCAATAAGACTTCAAATCATTCATTTGTGATAGAGAAGTAAAATACTTTATTATATACACCACCATGTTTTTTGAAAGATGTTTCTTCTGCTCAACAAGGCTGCATTTATTTGATTAAAAATACAGTAAAGAGTAATATTGTGAAATATCATAACCATTTAAAATAACCGTTTTCTAATTGAATATATTTTAATGTATTCCTGTTATGGAAAGCTGAATTTTCAGCATCATTACTTCAGTCTTTAGTGTCACATTTTATTTGTATTATTTTATGTTCATATGTTCCTGTGGCTCAGTGGTAGAGCATTGTGTTAGCAGCGCAAAAGGTCGTGGGTTCAATTCCCAGGGAACACGGATAATGATATAAAAGGGATAGCGGAGGTAAGTCGCTTTGGATAAAAGTGTAAATGTTAATGTATTATCAGTGCTGAAAAACAGTTGTGCGGCTTCATATCTTTGTGGAAACAATTATACTTTTTGGCAGGATTCCTTAATAAATAGAAAGTTCAAAAGAGAAGCATTTATTTGAAATATATATTTGTATCAATTTAATGCATCCTTGCTAAATACAAATATTGATTTCTTAAAAAAACACGTGAGATAGCTCACTAAGGTTTGAGTTTATGTGTGTGTTCTTGAACTTGACATCTATAAAGCTAATTAAAATCTGTAATCAGCAACACAGAGGGCAAAAACATGACACACATTTGCATATGTGATGATTTATTCATCTGATTGAGCTTTGTGTTCGGCTCGCCCAAACGATTCGCACCCGGTTTAAACCTGTATTGAGCTCTGAGCATCGGAGATGGATGTCAATGCCAGGTCCGTCTTCTGTTTCCATCCCTCATGTGAAATGTATGCAGGACCGCGGTGAGTTTATGTCTCCAGTGACCCGTCAAACACGCCTGTCTTCTGTGTTTCGGTGTGATTAGCTGCTCTACGGTTGGCCGTTTAGTGGGGTTGAAGGTCATATGAGGCGCTTGTGTCCTTCCTGTAAAAGGTCACACAAGAGAAACCAACAGCTGCTCGAAGGAATCAAAGTTTCACTGTCACACATACAGCTGAAGCATTGAGAATGAAACTGCGTATACTTGTGAAATATTACACTTTAGCATACTTTTAACAAGAGGGACTTTTATTAAGGAAAAATATACTTTAAAAGCATGTACTTAATTTGAAACTGAATGTTAATATTGCATATTATTTACAATTATGCAAATTACTAAATATAATATGTCGTTTAAATTTATATTAACAGCAAATTGCTGTGTTTTTTAGCCATTTAAGAAGGACTGAAGTGCATATTTATATGTAATTTCATAATTCCGTTGTCTTTGAAATTTATTGACAAGCATTTATGATAAACTTCAATATACTTTGATGTCTCACACATGGCATGCATTTAAATATATTTGTAATTACGCATTTTTAATGATAAGGTTGCAGTTGAGTACATTTGAAATGTAATAAATCTTTGCATTTGTTAGGGTACAGGGCTAAACTATTAGACTGTATGTGTGTCTGAATCAAAAGAGCCAATCCCTGTGTCTGTATGATGTGCTTTATTTATGCTAATGGTTGCTCGGTCGCTGTAAATGGTTGCTAGGGTGTTGCTAAACAGATACTAGGGTGAGTAAAATAGACTTGGTCTGACCGAACCAAAAGAGCCAAACCCTGTGTCTCTATGATGTTCTGGTGTTAACATATGATTTATTTATGCTTCCATGTGGTTGCTAGGGTGTTGTAAATAGTTGCTAGGACATAGATAGACAGTTTCCATGGTGATAAATTAAGACTACTCTCCAGTCTGAGTCACAAGAGTTCACCCGTTGTCTCTGTAATGTTCTGATCCACAGATATACCTCTCGCTGGTTTTTAAATGGAAGTCAATGGGCTTGTTGCTAGGTTGTGGTGACTGGTTGCTAGGGCATGGCTATAAAGTTTAAATGTTACCATTTATCGGCTGCTTGCTAGGACAAGTCAAATGCGCCCACCGCCAAGCCTCTATGACATTTTGTTGGTCAGAAAGTTCGGTCCAATGTTAAGTCTATGGGTTTTTACCGTTGTGTAAATATGCCCAACTTCTTAAAAAATTCACCTCTCCTTAATACGCCGCATGATTTGACACCCCTTTCCTGGGTGTGCGCTGAAGATTGCTCCAGAATATGTATGCAAGAGAACAATAGTGATGCTTTGCTTCGCAGGCACCACTAATAAAGGCAATAGATTATAATTTTTTTTAAATGGACTTTAAAGTAATAAGCGTAATTTGACATTATTACAAAGTAGGCTTTTTAAAAGCGTATGCAACATTCATGATAGTAAGCTACACTTACTGTAAAGTGGCATTTTAATCAATATTATCTGCAAGAACAGTTTTTTAAATACTTTTATGATTTGAAGTACACCACAAGAGCACATTTAAAACAGTTTAGCACTCGTATTTTTCACACGGGTAAGTGGATGCTCAAGCAGACAGAGCAATGCTTTAAATGGACTTAAATATACATATACTGTAAACGGTTTACTACTTATTTAATTGGGAGATGAGAAAGTATTTTAACATTTAACTTTAATAAATGGCTGGTGGAAGCTGTTGAGATATTTAAGAGATGTCGTTTGTAACTTTTCTTTCTGTGGGCAGCATTGCTGGATCTGTAATGTTGTTTTCTGAGTCATGGGAATCTTGTTTATGTAACGGATGTGTATGCCCGTGGTGTCAATGTAAACCTCACTCCCCTGACCTCAAATAGAGGCGCTCTAGCAACTGACGCTAGAGGCTGTAGCCTTTGGCGTTACTTGTTAGAGCGCCCGCCTCCTACGTGGGAATCCCGGGTTCGCGACCCGCTCGGCACTAGATACGAGTTTGGACTGTGCGGACCCGGGAGGGGGTGTTACATTTACATCATGGACTCGTCAGATACTGTAGATCAGAGTCCGTCTGCCTCCTGCCAAACACACAGCATTGCTTCAGATCTGCACATAATGAATCTTCAGTAGACAACTAGACATACACAGCAGCTGAAAAGTTTGAGGTCAAGATGTTTTTTAAATAAATCAATATTTTTATTCAGTGAGGATGCAATAAATTGATCAAAAATTAGAGTTAAGACATTTATAATGTTACGAAAGATTTATGTTTTAAATAAATGCTGTTCTTTTGAACTCAAAGAACCCTGAAAAAATGCATCACAGTTTCAGGGAGCAGCGCAACTCTCGTTTTGAGCAGCAAATCAGCATATTATAATGATTTCTGAAGATCATGTGACACTGAAGACTGGAGTAATGATGCTGAAAATACAGCTGCGCATCACAGCAATAAATCTTAAAACATCTTAGATCTTAAAATAATATTCAAATAGAAACCAGCTATTTTAATTGGTAATATTACTTTACAAGTTTGCTGTTCTTACTGTGTTTTTGATCAAATAAATGCAGCCTTGGTGAGAAGTAAAGTCTTCTTTCTCACAGTAAAACATAGACTGATGCCAGGCTTGTGAATGGTAGTGTAACTCAACATGCTTCTGCAATAAAAGACTATGGAAAAATTATGAAGATTCATGTTCAAATACATTTAGCAGATGCTTTTATCCAAAGCAGTTTGTCAAAGAGCCAACCGTATTCGTGATCCACAATGCCAGGCGTATTATTAGATGAAGAATATGGAATATGAATGAAGCGGGTCAATGAACTGTTGCATTTCTACAATCCATGTAAACAAACATTTGTTTAATTGACTTTTCTGCCAGGACACCAATAATTCTGGAGGCTTCAGAAGAGTCTAATGCACACAGAGACATCCCATAACTGAGAGTTTGTCCTCATGTGACAGTAAAAACCTGCAGGCTACAGTTCCACAGTGATTTCAAGTCCATATTTACCTAAACACACACACACACACACTAGTCTGTTGTCTTGCTGGAAAAAGACATTTCTCGAGCAATACGAGTAAAAATCCTTTGAGACCCTGTGTGTTTGTGTCTGTATTTCACCTTGGTGTTTGTGTGCCTCTGTCGTTAAGGAGAAGTCCCATCTGGGGATCACCATGAGTGACATAATGGACGACCAATCAGCTGTGAGCTCTCAGAAGGAGGAGTCAGTCATCAAACTCCCATCCACACCCACCCCTCAGCAGCAGCACACTGACCCCGCCTCCCCAACGGTCGCCACGACGCCCGAGCCACCTCCCGTCGCCTGCGGAAACAAAGTGATGGCGAGATCCTCAGAGGTGGATCTGGAGTATGAGGTAAATATTAGTCCTGATGGATCACTCGTAAAAAATAACGGATCCTATTTGTTTTAAATTGGGTACATGTTGGGATTCCATGACTTGCTTTTTTATATATTTATTACAGTGAGGGAAAAATATTTGATCCCCTGCTGATTTTGATCAGTCTATAATTTTAATGGTAGGATTATTTGAACAGTGAGAGAGAATAACAACAACAAAAATCCAGAACAATGCATTTCAAAAAAGTTATACCCTTGTTGACGATCAGAGAGATCAGACGGTTCTTTTTTCAACGAATTTTTATTTTCAAATAATCACAATCAAAATCATAATTTGTGTTATTTTAGTAATATTGAATAGGTCAAAAACAGGGGAAATGTTTTTTTTTAGTTGCCATTAAACAAGTATTGTTTAAAATATACTTAATTAGCTGATTCGGCATTAATTTGAGGACATAATGCTTAATTATATGTATTCTGATTATTGTAAATGAACAAACAGTACAAGAGTATTATTACTACTATTTTGTGTAATATTTATCAACATAATTTAGATTTATTTGATTTAAAATCTGTATTATGATTATGAATTAAATGCATATAAATTAAAATTAATTATTAATTAGATAACAATATTAATTATTATTAAGAATATTATTATTAAGAATATTAATTAATTGAAAATATTCCAGTTGATCACAGAAAACTGCACATTATTTTTTTTATACATTTTTAGTTATGCTCAAAAATTATAGAATTTAAAATTTTTATAAAACATTTAATAGTTATTTTGACTTCCTGAGGGTGATTATTAGGTAGTTTTTTTGTCGTGCAGATGCTTTTTCCAGTGACCATTTGCTGTAAATGAAAAATTGACTTCATTCAAAAACAACTTTATTGTGTTGTTGCAGCACATTAGATAGAAGGAGCTCTTCTGATCAAGGTTTTGCCGTCATGTATCCTGCAGTATGTGAGGTTTCGCTGACGCTTTGTTTTTGTGTGTTTCAGGACGGCCATGGGTTCGGGATCGGAGATCTGGTCTGGGGGAAGCTGCGGGGATTCTCCTGGTGGCCCGGCCGGATCGTGTCGTGGTTTATGGCGAGTCGCAGTCGGGCCGCTGAAGGCACCCGCTGGGTCATGTGGTTTGGAGATGGCAAATTCTCAGTGGTGAGTCAGTCGGCCAATCAGGATCCTTCATGAGTGCTGATAAGAGACGTTATAATGAGCATCCTCTCCTCTGTCAGGTGTGTGTAGAAAAGCTGTTGCCCATGAGCACGTTTTCCACGTCTTTTCATCAGCCCACCTACAACAAACAGCCCATGTACAGAAAAGCCATCTATGAAGTTTTACAGGCAAGTCGTGATATTTCTCTGTCGTGTGTGTGTATGTGTGTGTGTTTTCTCATGTTGTTTTGTGCATCTCTGTTCAGACGGCGAGTATGCGTGCCGGTAAACCGTTCACTGGGTGTGTGTCCGCCGATGACTCGGACACACTGAACAGTATTGAAGTGCAAACGCGGCAGATGATTGATTGGGCCCGCACTGGGTTTCTCCCGTCCGGTGCCACAGGCCTGGAGCCGCCAGCAGGTAATGCCTCCAACAGCCCAGATTAGAGTTTTATTATTTAAGAAATTAAAATGAACATTTTAATTTAAACTTTGATTAAAATTGTTATCAATATTTGTATAATTGTTTACTGAGAGTTAATTATTTATTACTATAATTAATTACTACTACAAATATTGTGGTATAAGTTAAATATAAATACAATTATATTGCAATTTATTATAGTTTATTATTTAATGTGTTAATTTTAATGATATTTTATAATGATAATAATTAATGAATTATAATTATATAATTATGATAATAATTAATATTTGTTATATATTGATATTTTATTATTGTTGGTATTATATTTTTCTTTTAATTAATTAATTAATGACATTAATGTATTGTTTTTTTATTATTTATTTATATATATTTTTAAACAAGTTTTAATAATTGTATTTTACATTTATTTTGATTAATTTAATTCATATTTATTATTCTGTTCCTCAAATATTTTTGGGATGGCATGAACCTGATAATTTGGCCTTGGAGGAATTTGAAGAGATGAATTATAATTGCAATTAATTACTACTACAAACATTTTTATATTCAGTATGTTGTAAATAAAAATTAAAATATAAATAAAATAATTTCACAATTGTATTATATTGTTTTACTATTTAATTAATTATATTTTTGGATTAATTTATTATAATTTCTGTTTTATATTTTTGTATTTTTCTTTTCAAATTGTATTTTGTATTTTATTATTTATTTTATTTTGATTTATAAACTATTGCTTTTTATTATTTAAATGTATATTTATATTTTTAAGAATAAAAAACTTAGAATTGAATTGCAATTTTATTTTGATTAATTACATTTTAGTTATTTATTCTGTTGCTAAAACATTAATATATACATTTATTCTGTTGATTTTTGGATAGCATAGACATTTACATTTATGCATTTAGCAGACGCTTTTATCCAAAGTGACTTACAGTTGCATTCAGGTTATACCATTTTTGTCAGTATGTGTGTTCCTGGGAATTGAACCCACAACCTTTTGCGCTGCTGACGCAATGCTCAAACCACTGAGCCACAGGAACACAAGACCTGATCATTTAGCGTTGTAGGGGTGAAAACGAACAGTCGATGCTTTGATAGGAGGAGCCTGATCCGACTCAGTCGAATATTCGCGGGGTGTTATGATCATGCCATTCTGGCGATATGGGGGTGCTCAAATGTCAGATTTCATACAGAACTACCGGTTTTCTCTAAATAAGTTAACATACAGCCTATTATGATAATGCTGTAAATAAGAATCTGAAAAGAAAGAAACTCTAGATAAATATTTTAACGTGCATGAATAATATAGATTTAAGTTTCACTTTTCATAATCCGTGATTATCTTGAAGCATCTTGGCGGCAGGGATTTAAAACTTTAACAAGACTCAACTGACACAGGCAAAGTAAAAGACTGGATTTTTTCAATCATGTAGGGTACAAGTGATTTTAAAACATTCGAGACGGTTTATATTCTGTATATCGTGTATATATTATTTATCTCGTATAAGATGCATTTGGGTGAGTTCATTGTAGCACTTCATTGTAGTACTACGGTGATTATCTCTTCAGCGCACTGCGCGAGAAGGACAGACAACAATGCAGAATATTAATAACTATGACTGGGACTGTCATATACATAACATTATAATGAGAACACTATTATAATAAAACGCTGTGAATTGTTTGAGTTTAGCTGCCGTGTTTTTGCCGTGTTTCACATTGTTGCGTGAAGAACGCGTCCACAAAGGAGTTTATTCAGAGCCGCGCAGACACGTTCATGCATTCGAGGCATTTTGTGCAGATAGCCTATAAGTCGTAATATTATGTTGAATAAATAACGAAGTGTATTCTGCATGATATAAAGGAGTTAAATCCCACTGATTAAAAACCTGCTATCAGATGCTTCATTCTACTGGCCAACTTCAGCGCGCACAGCTCAAAACAGAAACGCAGAACATTAATAACTACTGTCATATACAAAACTAATTCTGTTACACATCTTCCCTGTGTGTTAACGTCAGTATTTATGACTGCCGAATGTCTGGCTTGACTCTTGGTAATGTATTTTGCCCCGCCCCTAAACATATGATTCGACGATCAGTCGACTATCGGAAAGATTCGACTATGAAAGTCATTAGTCGGAGACACCCCTATAGCCTTGGAAGAATTTGTTGAGAAATGTTTAGCCATTGAGAGACTTTTTTGAGTGCAGACAGATCTGAACAAAGATATTGTTGAGAGCTCTTTTGAAACTGTGTAGGAGAAGAAATATTAATATTATTCTCAACAGAAACATGAGAAGCAAAAGCCTTTCGATCTCATCGCTGTCTAAAAGAAACACCTGCGATATTAAAGAGATTTGTGTGTATTTGTGCATGTCCTCTAGCGGAGCGGAGCCCGTATACCGAGGTGTATCCAGAGATGTGGGTGGAGCCTGAGGCCGCTGCGTACACGGCTCCGCCCCCTGCCAAGAAACCAAGGAAGAACAGTGTCGAGAAACCCAAAATCAAAGAGATTATTGATGAAGGAACCCGAGGTATCACACACATTTCACACACACTCTTCCTACTTGAACAGCACTGATTATTGACGCTGTTTTGTTTTCCTCAGAGAGACTCTTGCATGAAGTCAGACAAAAGAGTCGCAATATTGAAGGTGAGTTTTCTGTTGAATGTGACTTTTGAATTAAAAAACTCTCTCTCTATATATATTATTTATTTATTTATTTAATTATTAAGTTAAGACACATTTGACAAGTCTTCAAAACTAAAATAATTTAAAAAAGAAAACAAATATTAGACTTTAAATTTAAATATTTAAAGTCTAATATGAATAAGAAATTTAATTGTTCTGTTAAATATATAATTAGCATTTTAATATATATTTACACACACAGACATTATTATACATATATTCAAATAATAATAATTATATATACTGTAGATAGATAGATAGATATTTAAATACATAACTTTTGAAATATAATATAATGTATTGAAATATGTAAATATAATGATTAAAATACTAAATATATTTTATATTATTATTCAAATTATAATTTATATATAGAATTCAATGATTTAAAAGCTAATAATATTTTAATATATTTTAATTAAGAAATTAAGAAAATGTTTAATTAGATGTTGAAATGTACAGTTTTGTATTAAAATGGTAAACACTGCATATCACAGTGTGCTCTGTTACATACTGCTTATCACAGCAAACATGGTACTGTAGGTCAGTGTCATAGGTCAAAACCGGCATAGTGCACAGTATGCATACTGCATAAATAATATAGTACAGTCACATGCTATTCCAAACATCACCATGGAGTTGTTTTGTGTGCAGATATTTGTATTTCCTGTGGAAGTCTGAACGTGTCGATAGAGCATCCTCTGTTTGTCGGAGCCATGTGCAGAAGCTGCAAGGTACACATGCACACCTTTCAAACAAGCCTGTTCTGACTTCTGATTGGTGCTGAGAGATGTTCTCCTCCCCTACAGAACTCTTTCCTGGAGTGTGCGTATCAGTACGATGATGACGGCTATCAGTCATACTGCACCATCTGCTGCGGAGGACGAGAAGTGCTCATGTGTGGGAACAACAACTGCTGCAGGTGAGTGTGTGTGTGTGTGGGTTTAGTCGCTATCTGAGAGAGATCTGTGAGGTGTAAAGGCCGTTTCACACTGAGCACGATGCAAAAAAGGTGATGAACTTTCACACCTAGCACGAAACGATTGATCGCCTTCTGCTGATTCACACCTGCACGCTAGGTGATGCAACCAACAATGCATTTTTACTCCGATATCACATAACATTATATGGATTCAACATCGTCTGCTTCTTAGTATACAGCAATAAATGAATATGAAGTTTGGTTCTACACCAAAAACATGAACTATCTATAATGTCAAATTGGATGTGTATATTTGTATATTGTATGTATATGGGGTAAAGGCAATAAAAAAACGATCTATAATGATTACAAGAATACATCATAAAATAATAGCATCAAGCTAAACTTGAACATTTGTGCACATTCATGTCTTTGCTTAAATCCCACTTTAAACCATCACAGAGTGCTCATAACTTCAGATTGTAATCTAAAGTTTATTTTATTCTATAATAGGCTGACATGCTCTATTTGTATGTTATATAATGGATTAAACACTACACATGCTTATCATTTGTCACCTTTATTGTTATAAAAATACCATCAGCTGCTAAGCTCAAATCTGATTGGACGGCCCGTTTCCTCGCAGAGCGACCAGCAACAAATTGACAGTCAGGACGAAAAAAATGCTCGCTTTTTCGCACCATGAATGTTCGCGCCTGGTGTGAATAGTCCCATAGGGATCTAATGTTTCGATTCAAAAGCGCCATCACGCCGAACATTCTCACCAACTTTCACGTTCAGTGTGAAAAGGCCTTACCTCTGTGTTTGTGTAGGTGCTTCTGCGTGGAGTGTGTCGATCTGCTCATGGGGACCGGAGCCGCACAGACCGCTATCCTCCAAGACCCCTGGAACTGCTACATGTGCTGCAGCAGGAACGTCCCGGGTCTCCTGAGGCGCAGAGACGACTGGACCTCACGACTGCAGCTGTTCTTCGCCAACAACCACGACCAGGACTTTGTGAGTCGACCTAGTGTGTGTCTTAGCACTTTTGACACATTTTACAAAAGATTTTTCTACTACAGTCATTATCAAGACTAATAGCGCAAATTAAAGTTAAAGGAAATTGAGAATTAAGATGTTCTTTGTGTTTACACATTTCAAAACTCTCCAGTTTAAAATATGAATTATTATTTTCTACCCTTCTGAAATCACTGATCAATAATGCTATAATCAAGACTTTTCACTAGTGTTAATTTCGTTAACGAAAGCTATGACGACAAACATTGACAAGCTTTTTTCCCACGACTAAATTAAGAGGATAGCGAGGCAATAATAAGGTTAATAAATGAAAACTGTGGTTATATCAACATGCAATATCGTTGGCGATAAAAGATTAAAGTAAAAGAAGATTAAAATGTATTTTAAAAATTAAAAACTTTAAGTAAAAAGTACTTCACTTTTTATTTTTCGTCAAAAAAGGAGACAAATATTATTGCGGACTGCTGTACACGCCTCTACTACACAGGCTTTCATGTGTGCGGTTGCCAGATAAGTATCTAGAGCTCAAATCCTCAAACCAGAGCTTCTTTGTTAAAGGGTACATTTTCTGCCTGGTGTTTTGCTTAAAGGGATAGTTCACCCAAAAATGAAAATGTGATGTTTATCCGCTTACCCCAAGAGCACCTTCTTCTTCTTGCTTTATGGCGGATCGCAGACTTATAAGTGCATTACCGCCACCTATCTCTCAAATGGACCATTGACACTCCTAATTGAAATTGTAGATAGAGCGTCAATGGTCCATTCCTAACAAAAAAACGTGTTTCATGACCTCTGTAAACGGAAAGATTTGTCCATTCTCTTCCTCTCAGGAACCGACAAAGTTCTATTCACCAATGTCAGCAGAGAAAAGGCAGCCAATCAGAGTGCTATCTTTATTTGATGGCATCGCTACAGGTGAGATCACACCTGTGCTACTGTAGTATCACTGAGATACTCTTATAGCTTTGTTATTATTTTGAATGACATTTTGTTTATATATTTGCTGTTTTCTCTTTCATTTTACATTTTTGTTATTTTTGTCTACAGTTTTTTATTAATTGTTATTTATGCATTTCTATTATTTTAGTACTTTAAGTTAAACTAAACAAAAATGAGAAATGTTGCCTTGGCAACTTGGTGAAACAAAACAAGAGTTTTTAAATTAATAATTAAATATATGAATAATCATACTGTGGTCACGCATGATCATGGTGTTGTCTGTGTGAGTAAAACAGAAATTTGAGAAGTGAATTGATGAAAACAATTGATTTTAAACATTTTTGTTAGTAAGATATAGATATCATAGTAAATAAAAACATAAAAATACAAGAATATAAAACTAACTGACATAAATAAATAAATAAATAATATACATACATACAGCTGTTTGTGTGAATACAACTGAAATTTAAAGTGATTGAATGAAAACAATATGACATGTTAGTAAATTGAAGTAAAAATATTAAATGAAAACAAACTACAGAAAACTAAAACTAACTGAATTGAATTGATAGTGAATTGAAAAAACATGTCATTGAATTGAAATATACTAAATATTAAAGTAAATGAAAACTAAGACTACAAGAAACAACTAGCTGATGTAAATAAGTCAAACATTAAATGAATAAATAAATGCTGTTTTTTAATTGCATGATGGAGTCATCTGTGCAAATAAAACTGAAATTTACAGTAAATTTGAAAATAGCATTCAAATAAAAACACCAAATGAAAAAATATATTTAAATCTGTTAATAAAAAATAAAGGTGACACTATATTTGCAGCCTTTTGTATAATGCATTAATAAAGGGTTATTAAGGGGACATTATAATTATTCATGATGTGCCTTGTGATACATTATATCTTGTCGTAAATAATTCTAACAGAATTGAAAAGGTATAGTGTAACAGTGAGGTGACAGTGTAAGGAATTGCAAGGCATAATTAATGCATTAAATCTATTTAACAGTATTGCACATCATTTCTTTTATTTTTAGTGAAATGTCCCTTTGCTCAAACTCATGTGGTAGTGTGATTTAGCCGGTGTGTGTTTTGCTGTCAGGGCTGCTGGTGCTGAAGGAGCTGGGCATTCAGGTGGAGCGCTACGTGGCGTCAGAGGTGTGTGAGGACTCCATCACGGTGGGGATAGTGCGACACCTGGGACAGATCATCTATGTGGGAGACATCAGGAGCATCACACGCAAGCATGTGAGCACGTGTCTTTGGTCTCTGTCCCTCACTGTCTTTATATTCGACACATTTGTGACGTCTCTCTCTGTTTCGCTGCAGATTCAGGAGTGGGGGCCGTTTGATCTCGTGATCGGTGGAAGCCCTGTAACGATCTGTCCATCGTCAACCCTGCCAGGAAAGGCCTGTTCGGTACGGCACTCGCTCTCCAGCAGCAAAACCATGTGTGCATACTGATGCATTTGATGTAATAAGTGTTTTTTCTTGTGTGTAGAGGGCACCGGGCGTCTGTTCTTTGAGTTCTACCGGCTGCTTCACGAAGCGCGACCCAAAGAAGGAGACGATCGGCCGTTCTTCTGGCTGTTTGAAAATGTCGTCGCCATGGGAATCAGTGACAAGAGAGACATCTCACGCTTTCTGGAGGTGTGTGCACACTCAAGACAAACACACACTCACATGCACTGAGTGAATCATGTGTGCTGTTCTCAGCGCTGCCCTCTTGGGGTTGTACATATACATACATTGTGCAAAAAACAACCTGTCTGGCACCAGCAACCATTCCACGTTCAAAGTCACTTAAATCCCCTTTCTTCCCCGTTCTGATGCTCGGATTGAACTTCAGCAAGTCGTCTTCACCACATCTAGATGCCTAAAAGTATTGAGTTGCTGCCATGTGATTGGCTGATTAGCTATTTGTGTTACCAAGTAATTGAACAGGTGTACCTAATAAAGTGGCTTTTGTGTGTATATATATATATATATATATACAATATACTATCGTTAGAGGTAGAGATCAGTAAAATGATTTTTTCAAAGAAATTAATACTTTTATTCAGCAACAATGCATGAATTTATCAAAGGTGACAGTAAATACATGTCTAATGTTACAAAAGATTTCTATTTTAAATAAGTACTGTTCCTTTGAATGTTATTTTTATCAAAGGATCCTGAAAAAAAATTCATGGTTTCCACAAAAAATATTATTCAAATATAATATTTATTTAATATAACTGTTAATTAACATTGACAATAATAATGAATATAGAATTGATCTTTCTTGTTCATCAAATCTGCATATTAGAATGATTTCTGAAGGATCGTGTGACACAGAAGACTGGAGTAAACTCACAGGAATAAAACACATTTGAAAATATATTCAAATAGAAAACAGTTATTTTAAATTGCAATCATATTTCACAATATTTACTGTATTTTTGATTAAGTAAATGCAGCCTTAATGAGCATAAGAGACTTCTTTCTGCCTAAACCTGACTTTCTTCTGCAATATAATGTTGAATATAACGGTTCTGTCTGTGTTCAGTGTAATCCAGTTATGATCGATGCTAAGGAGGTGTCGGCTGCACACAGAGCGCGATACTTCTGGGGAAACTTACCTGGAATGAACCGGTACGCTGCTTGAAAGTCTGCTGTATGAGTGAGATTAGATGTTATTGTTGAGTTACACGTGAAACAGACATGAAGAGTGAACATCAGAAAAACAAGGGAACAAACTCTCTCTGTCTCTTTCAGTCCTCTGAGTGCCATGATGAATGATAGACTCGACCTGCAAGACTGTCTGGAACATGGACGCACAGCGAAGGTGCGTGGCTTCATTTGGAAGGTTTTGTTGTGCATGAAAATCAAAGATAGTAAGAACAGGTTGTCATTATTCCTGATGTTTTGTCTGTAAGTTGTTGTTGACTATATCCAGATTTCATTTCACAAGGAGTCTTGAGTTCTGAGGCTCGTTGAGCAGAGCTGAATTTATTTTTCTGTATTTTTATTTTCAGTTCGGAAAAGTGCGAACCATCACAACTCGCTCGAACTCAATAAAACAGGGCAAAGACCAGCACTTCCCCGTCAACATGAACAATAAAGAGGATATCCTGTGGTGCACGGAGATGGAGAGGTGAGGGCCTTCTACTATTATTTCATGCCAAAATCTAAAGGAAAACTCTACATTTTGCAGAAAATAAAACATATTGCTGTTTGGAGATTGTTACAGCATAACAAATTATTTTCATGAAACATTCATGTTTCTATAAAGACAATTTGAATTCTAAAATATCTTTAAAAAATTGTATTATTAAATCAATAAAATTATTAACAATAAAAAATGTAAATCATACTATATGGAAAAAGTGAAAATTGAAATTGATATATATACTTTTGAATGCATGAGATTCAGCTGTGTGTACTTGTGTGTAAAATCCACTGCTGTGTGTGTGTGTGTGTGTGTGTGTTCCAGAGTTTTCGGCTTCCCCGTTCATTACACAGATGTGTCCAACATGAGTCGTCTCGCCAGGCAAAGGCTTCTGGGAAGGTCGTGGAGCGTGCCTGTGATTCGTCACCTCTTCGCTCCGCTCAAAGAATACTTTGCCTGTAACTGAAGCTCTGTCCACCACACATCATGATGGCGTCGAGACATCCCTCCTCTTCCTTTCCTGCATACTCAATAAGCTCCACCTTCTTGTGATCGTCATGTTTGCTTGTGGCCTCTAAATGGCTGGTGCTATCCTAATATTACTATTCAACCCACTAGATTCACTAGCCACATTTCAGATATTTATTAGAAAACATTACTGAGTCCAGATTTGAGATTTTATTGTCCGTCGTTTTAGTTTGTTTCTTTTCGTCATGTTCCAACTGTGACAACTCGTTCTCTCTCACACAACTGACTAAATGTGTGTGTTAGCAAGTGTATGTTTGTCCGAGTGTGAAAATATAGAGCACAAAGCGCTGGATGACAGGTGTGAAACAGAAGCAGACGCTCTCTGAATACTCGAAGCAGGCGAATCCCATCCCCCAACCCTAAAACATACATAACGTGAACTAACCAGGTATCATATGGAAACTTTCAAGAATCAAGTCATATATAAAGAATCTCACAGAAAGTATGTCTAGGTCATATTTCACCCTGATATCAAAAGTTAAAAAAGTCATTCCCCCCCCCATTATTTTATTGACAATTAAGCACATTTGCCCAATAAAATTGCATTATTGTGTTTATATATATATATATAAAACACATATAAGACATTTTGTGGATTAATTAGCATTATTTTATTTATTTATTTTTGCATTATGGCATATATATATATATATATATATATAAAATACCATAATGCAAAAAAAATAAAGGTTCTAAAATGTTTTTTATCTTTGGATCTTTTGACTGTGGCCATATTTTCATGAGATTGATTAAGCAGTGCTACAGTGCTATTTCTATTATTACATTAATAGAAATCAGGTAAATCACATCTAGTTAGGACGAAGTGTCAGATTAACATGGAAGAAATGCAATTTATCGCTTTCTATTGTGGTACCTGGTTAGTATACGTGTCTGTAACATCGACACAAACATCATTTTCACACATAAACACACATTTGCTGTGAGAGAGAAGATGTGCTTGAAAAATCAACAATACACTGTTTACAGGTTGTGGTCTTATTATGGTACTACTAAACTTCAGCAACTATTCACTTACAACTAACTCCACTATGGTGCTCTCTCTCTCTCTCTCTCTCTCTCTCTCTCTCTCTCTCTGTCTCTCTCTCAGCAATACAAATACAGCTCACAGTCCTGTATGATGCCTGTCTGCTGGAACCTATAGGGCACATAAGAGAGAGCTGTGTTCCATCACACACACACACATGCACACTGAGAGCTGTGTTACACACTCATATACACCTTAAAGGGACAGTTCACCCAAAAATAAAAATTCTGTCATTTCCCTTATTCATACCCTCATGTCATTCCGACCACATACACACTGCAGCTTAATTTGGTTGTCAGTTCACTTTTAGTGCTTAATCATGTTCTGTACACACAATAACCGCATTTTACAACCAAATTAACTCATTTACAAAAATTATATGTAGTGTGTATGGAACAGGGTTGCCAGGTCTGAGAACAAAACCAGTCCAATTGCTAATCAAAACCCTTTTTTCATCAAGGGGTCCCCAGCCACAGAAGTAGCTTTCGCTTTAAGCCGCAGACTAAAAAACAACCCACGGAAACATTGTAAAAGTAGTCCTGTTCTGCGGGAAAACTGTTTTGTCTCATCAGTGTTGCCAGATTTTGCTTGACAAAAACAGCAAATAACAAGCCAGTAATTAGCTTAAAACATATGCTTTATCTTGTAAATAAGCCACATACCTAAATATTGTGGCATGCACCTGCTGTATGAGCAAAGATAAGCCCAAAGACGATTAATAAGCGTTGCTTATAATATGTGGAAGTGGCAACCCTTCAGGAGAGTGATCCGCTAATCAGCCTTCCAAACTTAAACAAAACACAACGGCTCTGCTGATGACAGGTTTCATTTTTGGGTGAACTACTCCTTTGTGAGAGAAGTATATTTTCTTTATAACATCATGTCGTTTGCTGTCGTCTCTGATGCAATATTCTGCCAACAACACACACTGACCTTCCGCATGTAGAAATGGAATTACTTGCATCCGATTCTGCCAGATCTTGCCGTTTTCAGTCCAGATACCACCACTCTTACTGTACTTTGTGTTTGTGTGTGTTTGGTCAGGTATCAGGGCTGTTGTGTTGTTTTTAGCCCCTGCATGTGTTTCTACTGTTGGTGCAGTAATTCAATGGTGCCGCAGATACTCCATGGTGCAGCTTCATGGTGCTTCGTTCTCATTCTCTCCTGGCTTGAATTCTGCTTCAGGTTCAGCGCGGCTACGTTCACACTGCAATTGCGTGATTTTCTTTTTGGGTGGTTTTCATCTTCTGTCTGAGACACTTTATCACGGAGACATGCAATGTGGTTCATGCTATTTTTTTACTTCCATTAGTGGTCAAAATTTGGGGTCAATAGATTTTTTAAAGATGAATATGTTTATTCAGAAAGGATGCATTAAACTGAGTAAATGTGACAATAAAGACAATGTTACAAAAGTTTTATACAGTATTTCAAATAAATGCTGTACTTTTGAACATTCAATTCTTTAAAGAATCCTGAAAAATTATGGTTTTCACAAAATATAGAGCACCACTGTTTTCAACACTGAAATAGTAAGAAATGTTTCTTGAGCAGCAAATCAGCATATTTTAATGATTTCTGGAGGATCATGTGACACTGAAGACTGGAGTTATGATGCTGAAAATACAGCTGCGCATCACAGGAATAAATAACATTTAATTCAAATAGTAAACTATTTTTAATTGCAATAACATCTCACATTTTGCTGTTGTTACAGTATTTTTGATTAAATGCAGCATTAGTGTGCATTAGAGACTTTTAAAAGATTTAAAATCTTACCGACCCCTATACTTTTAAGTTGGTGTAATTGCATCGTTGATTTAACCTTGCCATTAATTCAAATCATTTTTAAATTGAGATTCTAAGGATTTCGGGGGAAAAAATGATTTATTAAATATTTCAGATTCTGAATTAGGCTCTTGTGATGTGAGCGTAGCTTTCTCTCTGGTGCTGAACTGCGTACAGATCAGTAAAAGTGCTAATCTAAAGGCTGACTGGTATTGTGTTTCTGCCGTTCTGGTTTTTGACATAATCAGTGCTCCTCCGGTCAGGATTCTGGGAAAGTGGCCCATCTGTGTCATGTCATAAAAGCTGGTCACATGGTGCTCCCAGAATCCAGAGTCCTCTTGTGGTGCAAGTGGAGAGTTCACACTTGGATTACGTGCAAACTGGATTACTGTACAACTCTACTATGTGTGCTGTTTTATAATCCTGTTTGACATCTGAAGTAAACAGGACTCTGGTGCTCACAGAGATGTGCTTCGAAAGCGAGGATTTTTGTATGAATTTACTAATTCAATTGGCCCTCGCTGGAGGGAAAAGTTTATACAGATCACATTTCAACTGAGAAAGCAAACTTTTTTGGTTTCTCTCTAACCAAACTAGCACATTGGACTACTTCTTATTGAGGGTTGCTTTGAACTTTTGGCTGACGTGTTGAAAGCTGGTCAGCCAACTCAGTACCTGAAAGATGGTTTTATTTACAGTTTAGATTCAGATCTGAATTATTATATCACAGTTGGTGTTGATATATGCTTATGGCCCACAGGTTAATAGTAAATTCTGCTTTAGCTCATGCTCAGAAGCCAAACTTAAAGGAGAACATCCTGCTGTTCTCGGCACCCATTTACTGCAGAGGATCCATTGGTGAGTTAATGCTACATTTCTTCAAATCTGTTCTGATGAAAAACAAACTAATCTACATCTTGGATGGTCCGAGGGTGAAGAGATTTTAAGTACATTTTCATTTTTGAGTGAGCTCTTCCTTTAACGCTAACCCATTCATTTCGGAGATCTCATTTTGCTTTTGGGTCAAGCTTCTGAAAAGTAACATCTGAAATGCAGGATGTTCTCCTTTCAAGGTTGTCTTGGTAGAATCTGACTCCTTTAGCAGGATCTTCGTGGCACTGTGCTGGGTCGAACCGCTCGTAGCCTTAGAGTCTGTTTGTGTTTGTTTGGTGGAGGCTGGTGAATCTCGTAACGCAACGTGAGGTTTGATTGTTATTAGTCGAGACTTAAGTGGTAAATGAATTGTACATAGGTAAGTTTGCCTCTTTTTTAGAAATTTATTACATTTTGTGTGCTGGGTGTTTTTAAATTCATTTAGAGTAATTCTGCCGTGATTATTGGCTAGTGTACGATTATATGCATGGCTGTTATATTAAATGGGGTGGGGTCGAAGGCGGGGCTGTGAGATAGTGATGGGCGTGGCCAATTAATGCAAAGACTAGAGAATTCTCTTCTATTTAGGTTGGGGAAGATGATGGACAGGTGATGCGCTCAAGGCCGACCAATAGCCTGTTGTCAGCTTTAAAGGAGGCGGGTCTTGCCTGAGGTTATTTTAGGAATTCTAGGTGTGTTCGACTTGAAGTGGCGCCGCACAGACCGATCGGTGGATGACATCAAAGTACCATGAGAGCATTTAGAGAGCTGATGGTACCATATGCTTTTTAATGGCTCTCGCGGTACATTGATGTCATCCCCCGATCGGTCTGTGCGGCGCCACTTCAAGTCGAACACACCTAATATCTCGAATCAGAGAGAGTTGTTTCAAACGGTGCTATACAATTTATTCTTAAATGATGAACTAGAAAAGAATGACATGAAAATATATCGTTGAAAAGTGACTTGGTCTTGACAATGACTGTTTTTATGTTGTGTAGTCTTGAAAAAGCACTATTATTTTACTCTTTTATGAATATATTAACAAAAGGCATTTTAAATTTGTACTTGATGAAAATGTAAAAGTAAAAAAGATGAATAAAAATGTACAGATTCATGTGTTTTAGCGTAGACATTACTGTAGTATGTGTCTCTCAGTAAGAGACATTCATTCATACTGTATTCACATGCTGCCTTCAGGTCACGTCGGAACGATCGTATTTACGAGTCGAGCGCTTACCGTTGAGAAACTCTGGATTTTATTGAATTTTTGGGTTTCGTGTCAGTTAATCGACCCAATTGGTCATAATTTGGTTTTCATTGCAATTGCCTTAAATGTAATTTAGGTTGTATGCATATGGTGTGAAAAGTAGAGTTTCAGAAAATACAAAAATAGCCGGTTTATGAGGGGGGAAAACTACATTTCTCATAATTCCCTGCAGTAGTGTCATAAACCGCACTCAATGCACATCTCTTCGTTTTCTGCTAAAAATCTTGTTTGTCAGGAAATATGAAATTAATTTGATTCCGACCAGTTTGCATCGACTTTCGAACTCGTAAATAGGAGCTTCCCCGGAGGACTTGAAGGCAGCATTACTGTACACTGTTACGTAACTGCTTGGAAGTGATGGCAAAACTACATTACCCAACATTCCTTTCAGCAGACTCCCTCCATGTACTCTTGCTACGATCAGACTGTAATGTTTTTATGATTGTTGTTGCCTCAATATTTATTGCCCTACAGCCTCGTCCATCTGATCAGTCCACAGGTCTCTCTCTTATACTTTTTCTTCATCCGCTGTAACACATTTATCCTCACACTCTCTCTCGGTGTGGCTGTAGTTCTGTGTTTCGATGGTCTTTGGAGTGTTATAGTAGCAGTTCATCCTTCCATAATTCTCTCTGTACGCAGTGAAAGGAGAGACAAGCCGAACACAGCGGCTCCTTTCCTGTGCACTTGTGCTGGGGAACACTTGAATTAAATGTACTGTTTTTGTGCTAAAATCAGCCTTGTTGTGTCTTTCTTATGGTGTGAGTGAAGATCATTAAGGGGATAGTTCACCCAAAAATGAAAACTGTCATCATTTATTGATTCTCAAGTTGTTTTAAACATAGACATATAAGATACCTAGACGCCTCATTGGCCGCTTTGAGCTGTTGCTGCGATACATCAACGCGTCCGCCATATTTATCCGGGCAAGACTGCTTTAAACACAAATGGAGGTAACCGGGGGAGGTGCACTTTTTCTGGATAAAAACACGATAACGTTTACATTTATCAGCCGATTTCAGTGGTTTGTGATCTACATGGACTTAAAAATAACTCTGCCTCCGGTTATTTAGTTAGGCTTGCAAAATGATTCATTTTCGCAAGAAATTGTGAAAGCTCACACTCACACTTGGTTGATTTTTTTTCTGTTAATAATTCTAATATTAATGTAGTATAACTGTGATATATACATGTAATGTAATTTTAATGTACATTAAATTAAATACAGTTTTTTCATTGCTTTCTCTGTCTTCAACCGCATCATTTTAGCTTTTCTTGTGCCTTACGTCAGAACACAGCTCATTCCCTTTGAAATACTGGGGACAAAAATCAAATAATACATCTTTAAATATTAATAATTTACCATAATAGAGAAAATTGAATAAAATCAGTGAACACAAATCAAAAAGTGACAGACTGGTAGTCTGCTTCCTATTTTCATAGCGCTCTATACAGATAAAACTCCACAATGAACAATATCAAATGTAACTGATAATCCTTTATGGATCCAGTAAAACTTAGTTACAGAGGTAAAATGTTATGCACTGATACAGTGCTCAGTAAAAATATTGTAAAAGTGATATGTAATATTAAAAAGTATATGCAGTACAAGTCGTAGTTAAGTGAATAATATAATAAAATAGCGAGTACAACATTACAATAACATAAGTGATACAGTATATTTAAAATAGCAACAATTATATGTATAATACCATAATAAATGAATAATAGCAAGTAGAATATGTAATATCAAAGGTGAAATAATACAGAATAGACAATAATGAAGAATAAATTAATAGCCAATTATAAAGTAAATTAAATAATAGTTAAAACTAGTTTTATAATAGTATTTGTGTAATAATTATTAAACAAAGTAAGACACAACTGAAGACAAGCAAAAATGTATGGTTGTCAATTCCAAATTGTGTTTTATTAATGTGTTCCTTGAGTAAAATAAAATATATGAGCTGAGATTGATTCAGAGGATTATATATATATAGATATAGATATAAAATCCTTTGAATCAATCCGTAGCTCAAGGACATTTTATTTCAGTCTTCAGTTCTAGGTTTCGTGGGAATAGAGTTGTTTAGTTGTGACGTCAATACTGACTAAGACTAATTCTCCACTGCTTCCCTCAAGATTTTATAATGGGGTTTTAAATTAATGAGTAAAATAAGGTTTGTGGTAAACGACTTGACAAAACTTGACATTTTGCTACAATGCAAATTACACTCACCCATGCAGAAAACACAAATGTAGAAAATGTTGTGTGTTTTTCAATGTTACTACATAGGAATGAATGTGTGTGCAGTTTATGTTGAACAACAAAATATAAAAGTATTAAAATGATTAATCATTATTACAACATCAAGAGCAAATATAGCTGCGAGCAGCAATCATCGGGGTTCTGGCTTTGAACGCATCAGTGGTATGCTTTTATGGTGTAGGCCAACCTTGATTCATAGCTGACAGTGAAACACATTGAAAATGGACAATAGAATCACAGAAAACACACACACACACACAAACATGTTCAACTGTTTTTTGATAATTATTTATCTAGAGAGTCTAGACAATAGTACTGCATTGATTTGACTGATTTTGAGTTAAAAACTCAGAGCTAGTTCACAAAAGTAGTTTATTTTTTAAAATAATCAAACATTTGACAGCAGTGATCTTGGAGGCAAAGTTGTTCGGAATGAGGAAATATATCATATGACATGAAGATATAGTGTATAAGTGAATATTATGAACATTTTAATACAATTTGAGGTCATTTACTATACAAATATAGTGTTTTTGAGAGCTATTTTTACTGTTATAGTGCCACCTATGGTCCAATCTACATGAAACTTTTTATTTTTGTTAAAAGTCATCTCACACATGTTTTCACAAACTTTCGTAAAGTTTCAAGTTTTTGTTTAGGTTTTATAGGCCTTTGGTTATATGTGACCAGGCCCTCTTCTTAAATTAGCTAATTCTAGCTAACGAAAGGACAAAATTTCCCTTTTTTTCGATAATTATTGACCTAGAGAGTCCATATATTATTACTGCAGTGGTTTAATCGAGATAAAAAAAAACAGACTAGTTAGCAAAAGTAGATTTTCAACATATTTGTGAATATTTAATGAACAATTTGATTGACAGCATTAGTCCCAGAGGCAAAGTTGCTCAGAATGTTATGTGAAATATGAACATGCTCAACATTTTGAGTTTTTGTCCCAGAGGCAAAGTCAATATGAGGAGCCCTATCAAATGATATGCATATTGTGTGGATAAGTTAAACGACACGTGATTACAGAGCCATAAAAGTCGTTAGCGCCAACTAGTGGCCGATTTCTATCAAATTTCTTACAGACCTTTAGGGCCATGAGTTGAACATGCCCACCGAGTTTCGTTCTGATTGACCTTTATTAACCTTGTCTAATAGGTGTTTAAATTTGTTTGGCCAATGGTGGCCATGTTTTTTGAGATCTGCAAATGTCCTTTAAAATTGACCAAACGTGAGTTGAAATTTCAACTTTTTTTTATAATTATTGATATTCACTTTCCAGAGAACATTGGAGTGGTTTGTGCTTTGGTTCCGATCAGGCGAAAAATCGAGGATTAGTTTGCAAAAATAGGTTTTGGACAAATTTCAAAATGGCGGAAAAACTATCTAGGCGGAAATGAAATCGAAGATAGCCATTTTGTTTTGATTGAGCCCAGGATTACAGTGATATAAGACACTTGAGTCTACGACAAGGGGTTTAGATGTTATGAGTCGTTTCGTGTCGGTGGTCACTATAGCGCCACCTATTGGGCTGAGACTTTGATAAGTTCTCCTCGATTTTTGGTCTACCAATTGGCCGAGTTTCAAGTTTCTAGGCCTTACGGTTTGGGCTGCACGTTGTGTTTTACGGCAGAAGCGTAATAATAATAAAAATCTTAACAGTTTCAATAGGGATTCTGCACTACGTGCAAGAACCCCTAATAATCAACAATGCTTTTGTCATGATATTGCAGCTTCGCTCACTAAGGAGTTCCTGTGTTTTTAATTTCTAGGCTATTTACATAAAAATGACCAAAAAACATCCAGAAACAACTGTTCATTCTTACCTGTGAAAAATAATTCCCCGAGATCTGTTTAATAAATGTGCCACGGTCTGTAGATCCCCAAACTGCCGCCGAGTCGGGTATGTTTTCTTCTGTCCAACATGACGGCGCCGTTGACGTGCGGTCGAGTAGACAATGAGGCGTCTAGGTATCTTAAATATCTATGGATTTAAACCTATATTAGTTTCTTCTATTGAACATTACAGAGGATATTTTGAAGAATGTTGGTAAACGGTTATTGGTCCCCACTGACTTTCAGTATGGAAAATAAACTATGGAAGTCAATGGCTAGCAACTGTTTATGGTTAAAAACACATAGCCTACATGTTTGGAACAACACAAGATGTTGATGTAAATTATGATAATTTTCATTTTTGGGTGAACTACTTACCAACTGTCTTGGAGTAGCTGATATAAATTCTAGTCCATCTAAAACCATTTTAAACACAGTTGTTTAGAGCAGATTACCTGTAACTAAACGCTATTGGCATTAAATAAAACGTCTCATTGAACACACCTGTAAACCAGCCGCGATTTCACATTTTGACCTGCAAGGGAAGCTCACCTATAATTGTATGACCATGGTCAAATATATGTACTATTATGTTAACATTTTATTGACTAAAAATGCGTTATATACACGTTCATCTCGACATCTAAAACAATTATTTATAGCCTCAGAATCAGCTACTTTTCGGTTGACTCCATTTCCTTCTCATTCATTTTCATGAAGCGACAGTGCATTTCTGTTACCTAGGCCCATACATTTTGTTAATATTCAATTTATCATGTTAAACAGTTTTTGGCTCAGTGCTTAGAAACAAGACGGTCATTGGATAATGCTGCGAACCCGCCCCACGGACGCCAGCGCTCTGGGATGAATGGAGGGGCTGGCCCGGACTCAGCGTCAGAGCGTGATGATTGAGTGGTCTGTCATCTCTTTTTAATCCACTTTTATGTCCTAAACGCATGAAACATTGATGGAGCAGTGAATAGGTTATAAAAAAATGGCATTGTTTTTTTTTTGTTTGCTATACACATTGTCACATATCAGCTTTTAGACATATTATTTTCTTTTTGTTATAAATAAATTTACAAGGAGGTTGGCTATACAATGGAAAGAGACGTATATATTACCTAATGTAGAAGTGGTCTTCAGATTATGACGCGATGTCACGATCTGTGTCTCCATTTCCAACTCAGTCCCATCGCGGATTTTGCATGTAGTATGGAAAGACAAACTACCTGCAGACCTTCATCGTATATTTCACACAATTTCACACCACATTCATTGTTTCAGTTTAACATAATCACATTTCCTCGTTGAGTTAAATATATATATATATATATATTAGATCGTTTTGTTCATTAATTCATATAGTCTGAACTAGGGGCAGCTAGCAAAACTCACAGCCTAGGTGTAGAGGAACGTCTCCGCTTTATTAAAGCGGCTCAAGTCGCTTTCAACATACAGGAACACAATGGGCCACTAGTCAGCATAAGCAGCTCTAGCTCTGCTGGCCATTGAGAGGACATATCAAACTCACTTTTAAAAGACCCTAGTTGCCACAGGGTTACAGAGCATTTTCTTGCATATAACATCATTAGAACTTTACATATAAATAAATGGACAATTTTATGATTTAGTCGGCGTGAAAATGAAGGAACGCCCTGAAATAGATCAGCAGTTTCGTTTCTCACGAACAGACTGTCTTGTCCGAGGATCTCGATTATCCTTCAAAATGTGGCCTGGCCTTATTTTGAGGCCAGGCCATGTTTTTCGTGGTTGGTAAATATGACAATTTTAGAAGGAACGCCTCTTCTTAAACGAGTTTCGTTTCTCACGAACAGACTGTCTCACTGTCCGAGGATCGCGAGCATCCTTCAAAATGTGGATTCTGCTCCTTATTTTGGTCATCTTTTTCGTGGATGGTAAATATTAATAAATCCAAACGTATTTTATTTGACATTTTAAAAACAAGTTAATATGGTTGATTGTGATGTCGTGTCACGCAAACAGTTACATTACATCTCCTTTACGATAGTTTGTTTAAACAGTAACACGCGTGCTTTTATATGGATTTCCTTCTTATCCACAGGAAAAACTATTAACGAATGTCGATTGGTTCTTCATGCGATGACCACAGCCGTGTGTCAGCTGTACCTGGTGCTGTTACACCTGCGCCATGCCGCTCAACACTGCGCCAAAGCGGCTTGGACTATATTCCAAAGCCTTTGCCCTGATGATATGTTAGTGAGGTGTTATACTGACTCAGAACGCTTCGAGCATGCTTTGAAGTGTTATAGAAGCGGCGCTGTTCATTTCCTGGAGGCGGTGTGTTTGATCTTGGAGTCGCTCGCACAGTCTCTGACAGTCGTGTCGACTCTGTGTGTCGCTATCAAACACGTCCCGCAGGCGGCGCTGTTTCTCATTGCGTCCACGGTGCGCTGGGCGCAGCAAATGCTGCTTTTCTCTAAAGAGGACATGGATGCATGGGAGAAAGAACAGAAAAAACCGAGAGAAGAAATACAGAAACAAAGAGGACAGATGGAGCAATACGTAAATCCGGATCAGTTGACAAGGAACAAAAGACGCTGAGAACTACATCCTCTGAAACAGCACCTAGTTGCTCTTTTCTTTAGTGAGATTTTAAAAACAAGTCGAATGTTGATTGTATAACGTCGTTTCTCTACTGAAACATAGTGGTTTTGAGTTATATCTCGAATTATATGACTTAGATGAGCTTAAAGATGTTGGATCACGTTGCGATTCTGCATTTATTCTATATCGGTTTATTATCTGAACTTATCATAAACACAAAACCACCTTAAAACCAGCTTCTGACGCCATAAGAGCTTTGTGTGTTTACATTGATCACATGAGAACCAGCACAAATGCTCTGTTGCTTTTTTAAATACCATGGTAGTGAGGCATGTTTTAGGTTGTGTGTGTGTGTGTGTGTTCTTGTTTGTACTGAATTGTGGGCAGTGGCGGTTCTACATTGAATTACTCTCCGGGCGAGGACCCTTCTGAGCGCCCCCCCCATCACATCCAATCCGAGAGAAAAAAACCACAAAATTTTGCACAAACAGCCATGTTTTACTATAACAATATAAGTATAAGTGTATATACATAAAAGTGGCAAAAATATGTACAATCAGAATGTAACAAGAGCAGAGAACAACAATAATATACAAATAAAATATCGAATAAATATTCTAAATAGCACAAATCCTTCATCACACAAAAGACAATCTAATTATTACACTATTGCACTAAGAACAGAAAACATAAACTAAAACTAAAACCTGGCCTTCCTGGATGCAAAATCATCAATAATGTCATCATACGAAATCTGCTCCCCTATTGAGAGATTGATACTGATGATAGCAAGGCCAGAGAGCCGTTCCTGAGACATGGGTGACCTCAGGTACGACTTGATCAACTTTAGTTTGAAAAGCTCCTCTCAGCTTGAGCCACAGTGACTGGCAGAGGAAGTGCGATCCTGAGAGCAGTCCAAACGTTGGGGTAGATCTCCGATAGATCCGTATCATGCATAAAAGTGATAAGCTCAAGGAGGCTCATGGTTTTTGATGGCAGGTGAGGGAAGTTCTTGATTTCCTTCACAAGCTCTCTACTGTCCAATCAGAGTGCCCTTCAAAGTGCAGTGCGGTGCCTATAGTGCATTGCTCTGCCAGCTCCTCATCTGCAAGACTTGGGAAATTTGTCAAAACCCCGAACTTGTTTCCCACATTTTCCAATGTAGAAAACCTCTCCGTGATGGCTGACGTAGCTGCATCAACAACAACATTGAAGAATCCAACCTCCAACCTCCTAAGTGCATCACTGAAAGGCTCATCGTGGGATTCATGAGAAGTGACGCTGTGTGGACCTCAGACTTTTGTTTCAAAACAGCCTCCACATTCATTTCTTCATAAATGTCTTTGGCCGCCATCTGTGCAGTCACAAAACCACTTGCCCTGTAGCTCTGGAGACCTCGCTCAGTCTTCTTCAAAAGACTCACAGCTAGGTCCAGTTGTCTTGTAGCCTAGGCATACCCCCTCTACACACACACACACACACACACAGAGAGAGAGAGAGGAAAAACCCACCTGAAGGCTCATGCTGGGTAGAAGTATAGGCAAAGAGGTCTTCATCTTCAATATCAGATATTTGTGGAGACATGAGTAGCTGAGGACATAGATGATAGCTCATCCTGAAGGGTAGAGAGCATTCCAGCAGAGTCCTGTAGTGGGGGAGGTGGGGGCTCATCCTGACCAGTGGCAGAGGATGCGCCAAAATATTTTAGAAGTGCCCCTGAAATTGCAATTGAATTGGTCACCTGACACGTTTGACCTTTTTCTCTCCATCACTGTGTTTCCCATCCCCCAACACTGTCACTCACGACCAGAAGTCAAGACTAAACCAATTCACCTCCACATAATCGCTATGTATTACCTATATTTATTAGCCATTTAACACAATTCAGAAAAAGAAAACGTGCAAATAATAGGCCTGTGTTTTAATATTATGAATAAAATGTACGTTATTTGGAAGAAATTCAAGGTATGACTGACTTTAGCCCACTAAGTGGATCCCCCCCTCCCTCCTTGTCCGCTCCATTTGGGAGAGGTGAACTGTGAACCCCCCTCCCCTCCCCTTTCCACTTCTCACACAGCTTCTGTGCACGGCACTTTCTCAGCAAGCAGGGGTGCCAATTTGCCAATTCCCCACACAGGTATATGATAGATAATAGAAAACCGCTTAGCGGCGCAGATGATATTCTTTTTTCAAGTGCTTGTGCTGCCCCCTCATGTCATGAAAAAATGCTGCCCGGCGACTGCCCGGTTCACCCATGCCAAAAACCGCCACTGACCACATGTCCCCACAATGATAGCAAATTCTGACATTTTTGACATTGTGGGGACCGGCCTGCGTTTAACAATGCAAACAGGTTTTATGTAAGGTTAGGGATAGAAAATATTGTTTGGTCAGTATAAAAGTAATAGAAGTCTATGGAAAGTCCCCACAATTCACAGAAACAAACGTGTGTGTGTGTGTGTGTGTGTGATTATGTACGTACACTTATCTTAACATGTGTTTTTCATTATTTCATGTTTCTGTGCTGCTTAAAAACAACAAGGAAAGATTAACACTTATCAACATATAACATACATACTTATCAATAATTTAACAAACAAAATGTAACTATATATTTTAGAATTAATGCAGTTATTCAAATTATAAACCTATTAAATGACATGCATTTGAAATAATTTTTGATGTGATTTTTGCTGTGGAATGCTATTATCTGTACAAACATGTCTATGAACTACAAAATTAAATAATTTATTCTTCAATAACAGTTCAAAATGTATGTTCAACACCTATAGAATCTACTGCAGATTAATTCTGCGTATGACACTAAAACACAGTAGCCTGCTCATACACATTAGTTTTATACACTTTAAACTAACCTTTAGATGTCAGACGATAAACACTCATACGATTTAACTTCACTTGAGAGAGATTGACAATAATACTGCTTCAGTTACAGCATCCAACACTACTTTGATTTGAGTGTGCAAAGCACTACATTTTAAAAGTCAAAATATAATTTTTGCCAGATTTATGATGATAAAAATGTTTATTTATGAATATTGTCCCTGGCCCCATAAGTTTAAGCAATGACTGCTGGCTCCATATGATAACACAATCTGTTAAAATCACTCAAACATCTTCATGACGTGTATCTTCTCTCTAGAACCGATGTCTTCATGTTTCACGGACAGACTGTCAGTCAGGTCACTCTTCATCAAAATGTGCATCCGGTTGGTTATTTGGATTATTATTTTCATGGATGGTGTAATTACACTTTTACACTTGTATTTTATTTTAAGAGGGTTTTTAAATATTAACACAAAAATACATATAAAGTGCACTTACTAAAACTTCAACAAAACAGACATCATAATCTTCCCTGCTAATGAGCTGTTAATTAACGGTTAACCGTGAATCATCGAGCGGAACTCGAGAACCGTATGATTAGTGTATTGATACGTGATTACTTATAAATGATGACAGAATGTTTTATGAACTATTCCTTTAAAGGTGCTGTAAACTATCTGTTTTGATAACTATATGATTTATGGCTGCCTTTCTGTTAACTTTGAATGGCACTTTATTTCATTCTTCTTTGTGTTGCTTGGAAAAAACAAGGAATAAACAGTAATCAAGATTTTATTAACAATTTCTTACAAAAATGTTTCAAAATTATGCGATAAAAAAATTCATTTGATTATCAAAATAAAAAGTGCATTAAACTGCATGTTAAACATGCATTTTAAAAGAATATTTAAAATGTATATTATGCTGTTGAATACCATTATTATCTGTATGATTGTCACATGATCTATAAATGAATCATGTTCAGTTACTGCCGGTTTGTTCAGTGTTTGACACTAAAAATGATGAAAGAATCAAGAGTCGCTGTCATCTGATTCTTCTCCTCACAGTCTGGCGTCTACACCGATCGGAGAGGTGCATCCATGACCTGTAATGAAGAAGAGGAAGTACACAATAGAGCAGGAACACCCTTCAGATTACAACTGAAGACTACATCAAAACAAAAACCAATCCATAATCTTACCCAGCATGTCCCATATTCTCTTCACTGCACATTTATTCACTGTTAACTCATTCTGGTCATCACTGAAAAACAGACACAGATGTTATCATCATCTTCATTTCTGTGTTCATAAATCACTTCCAGGTTCAAAGTTCATTTCGTAGATGTGTTTACACTTTAGTTTTGGTCACAGCATCCATCCTGAGCAAAGCTGAGAGAACGTTCTTCTGGAGGTCAGACGATAAACACTCGTACGACTCGACTTCACCTGAGAGAAAAAGACCGATTGAAGATCATCTTAATTATAACATTATCTGATTGCATTAATCTGCTGCATAATTCACAAGATTATTACACCGATATTGCCAGAAATCTCCAGCTGGAAATGACCCGCACCTGAAATAAAGCGCTTCATGATGAAACCGCGGATGCTGTTTGAGAACATCTTCTCTCTGAATGTCTGCGAACTCTCGTCACACAGGTACTTGAACACCACCTAAACACACACATCATCATCTATATTGAAAGAATAGTTCTGCCAAAAATGAACATGTACTCATCCCAGGCCATCCGAGATGCAGATGAGTTTGCTCCATCATCAGATTTGGAAAAATGTTGCCCTACATCACTCGTTCACCAATGATCCTCTGCAGTGAATGGGTGCCGTCAGAATCAAAGTCCAAACAGCTGATAAAAACAAATAGTGTGAGTTCTCTATCCATAATATTGTTTTCTCCAGTGAAAAAGTTGTCTTGTCTGAGAAATATGTGCAGATCAAGCAACAATTTACGAGTGAAAACAGTCCAGTTGGTGTGAGAGAACAACAGGAGATGGACGTTTACCACTGGAGGAAGCGTTGTTATGAGTTATGAACTCTTATTTTAGCCAGAAGTGAAGGTTTGAGGTCAAAAACGCCTTGATGGATGTTTCTTACAAATATGCAGCTTTTCGCTTACATTAACTGATGGACTGAAGTGGGGTGGATTATAGTGATGATTTTATCAGCTGTTTGGACTCTCATTCTGACGGCACCCATTCACTGCAGAGGATCCATTGAGCAAGTTATGTAATGCTACATTTCTTCAAATCTGTTTCAATGAAGAAACAAACTCGTCTACATCTTGGATGGCCTGAGAGTGAGGAGATTTTCAGCTAAGTAATATTTTGGGGGGTGAACTATTCCTTTAATTCTGGTATTTAAAGGTATTGTTACTCGCCAGTGAAGATGTGACCTGCTTGGACAACTGTGTAAATGACTACAATCACCTGGTAGCTCTCAATGAAAGGCTGCAGAATCGCTCTGAGGAAGATGATGGTTTCCTGACCACTGTCCCTCACATAGATCTCTTCATCAGAGCGGCCGATTACACCAGACTGCTGTAGCAAAGAACAGCCCTCCTCAAAGTCCTGCGAGAGAGACAGAGGTTAAGATGGATGTTGTGTTTAACAGCGTTATTTAAACAGTGTGACTCACCTGAACCGCTTGACCAGGAGTAAAAACAAACTCGCTGGAAAAGAGCTCCAGCAGGAACTTAAAACGATGAAAGACGTCGTCTAAAAAGGAAACAGAGTAACCTCGGTTCAAATGTTTGACAATAATAATTCATTTATTCACCCTCATGTCATTCTAAACTTGTTTGACTTTCTTCTGTGGAACACAAAACTTAAGCACACATTTAAAGTCAATTCAAAACATGAAAATAGTATAATATCATTTTTGTGCTTTATCCTAACTGTTCTTGAGTCAAACAATAGTTCTGTGTGAGGAACAAAAAGACATTTAAGTCATTTATTAACTGAAAATCTTAAGTCCCAAGTTTGAATAGTTGTGCAATTCTTTTATTTCCACGCATGAAAAATAACTTATTGGAAATTCCTCAAAATATCCCTTAAAAACAAAAAAGTCAGCATTTGGAATATAGTTGGAGCTATATGAACTATATGAATTTGATTTTATTCCACAAATTCCATTTATTCTGTTTTAATGTTTCTGGATTCCATTTTCATGGTTTATATACAATTGTCATAAACAGAAAGAGAAACAGTCTTTTTGAGATTTTTTTTTTATGTTTCTGTGTTTTATAATTGAACACAATTTAATTATCAAATTGATTTATTAATTAAAAATTTCCACATTATACAGTAAAATCCATATTTACGATTGGATTCATGACTCCGTCTGCGTTGCAGAAATCATGTGGCTCTATATAGTTGACTTCCTGTGATACGACTCACCTGTCCTGTTTCTTGCCGCTGTTATCATAGCGACCGCCACCATCGCTGGTCTTGTGAATACATGTACTGCTTGATTCCTGTAGGAGGCGCACATGAGCACAGCAGCAGCACGTCTGAACACGCCCTCCTCTTGAGTGACAGGCCCTGGCCCCTCCTCCTCCACCAAACAGACACGCCCCCTCTCACAGCGCACCACTGAGTGATGCAGGCTCATGCTCGATGACATCACCTCAGAATCAGAAACATTCTCTACACACAAAAAAGAGGAGAGACTGGTATGTTTTCATATCTACAAATATACTTTTAAATGATCAACACTGTACAAGTAGATTTTTTAGATGTGATGTTTATGATGAAAATGTGAGAGGTGTTTTGCGGTGAGTGGTTGCTATTAGGACGTTTTTATTGAAATGAACAGGAACTTAAACAACAATCTTATGTATTTAAAAGACTGACACACTTAAGAACTTCTGTCCCGTCTGCCCCATATTGAACAGTCAGTATGTGTGGGTGCTGAATGTTTTCGGATGCTGCTGATCTCATTCACATGTTTGGCTTTAGTCCCAGAGTTAAAGAACCTTTACAAGATGTTCACAATATAAAGTTGATGAAGTTCTGGTTATGATCAAGTTTTTCTACTTTTTCTGGTATTTATGCGCATTAATCAGATATAACAGCATTTACATGGCCAGAACAGGCGGTAACATATGAGATATAATTTTGAACAGTTCGTGAGTGATTTTAATCATGCTAGTCTCATTTATTTATGTGTAATGTTCCATTTTGGCTTGTATTTTAATATCCTGCCCTATAGATGTCCATTGTAAGATTTTTCTTATTCAAACTGACAAATAAGCCAAACAAAATGTCTTCTCCAATTGACAGCATGCAACAGAAGCGGTCTATAAAGTACTGCAGCACCAGCTGATGTATTTTTATGTAGTATGTGTACTGTGATACCACGTTTATTCATAGAGCCTCATCCTTACTGGGCCATCTGAGATGAGCTCCAAACCGCAGGGCGAGTCTCCTCAGCCACAGGGTCTTATGGGTCAGCAGATTTCTCTCCTGCAGACGGATGATCATGTGAGCGAGACCAGATACAAACTCCTGCGTCTCCTTACTGGGCTTCATAGGCAGGTCTCTGTTAATGAGACAAAAAAGAGTGAGGTGTTTTGTGCTCATAATAGAATGCTACTACTTCTGCAGTATGGAGTATGTATAAAAAACATGGAGGATTCATCTGTGTGTAACACCCCACTTGACCTTGTATTTGTAGTGTGGGGACTGAATATCAATCATGATTTTTAACGCTTTCCCACCATTGGCAACATTTTCTGTGCTTTATTGCAGAACGTTATTGGGCGGCGTTATTTTTACAGTCCTTGTTTTCAAATATATACAATTCTTTAAATACAGGCTATGTTCTTTCTCTTTTTTGGATATATTCAAAAACATGTTCATACAACATAATCTTTAATATAACAAAATAATGTGTCATGAAAGATTTGTGAATATGATCAAAAATACTGGTGGTGGCTGTCAACTATAAAAATAATCTCCTTTTTGACTCATTTGATCAGTCTTGTCAACGTTTTTGGACAAAAATATAAACGTAAAGTATAAAAAAAAGTTAAAATGTATGTAATTTTTTTTGATGAACATTAGTTCAGTATCATATTTGTTGTTTTTATTTAATAATATTTAAATATCTCATATTGAGCAATTTTATTCATAATAAATGAATGAACAACCAATTTAAATTATTTATCACTGAATGTTATAGTTTTTTTTTAATAGACAAGTGTGCATCAGTGTTATTTTACTATCACAGAAATACTATTGTAATTTTTGTATTAATATTTTGAATTACTTTTCATTTAATTTTCTGTTTTCATTTTTTTTGTCATTTTTATTAGTTTTCTTATACTTATATTTCAGTTTTAGTTTGTTATTTTATTCATTACAAACTTCATGAAAATGAGAAGTATTGCATAGGCAACTAGTTGAAAAAATAAGTAGTAGATTTTATTTAAAATAAAATGTTTATATTTTTTGTATAATGATGTTTTAGGGTTAGTTAACTATACTAACCGCAGTGTGTGTGGATTACCTGGGTACCAGATGATACAGGGTTGCCAAAGCACACATGCATGCAGCCGTAATCCTCCTTCAGCACAGTCCTGGCCTTCAGCAAAGCCTGCAGATGCACAGCAAGAGCTCACAACCAGGTTCTTTCTTTAATCCTTTGAAACGCATTAGACTTCGGCTCTCTTTGTGTTTTAAACAGACTGTACCCCTGTGGTCTCTTTCGGTTTAGGCACTCCCAGCAGCTCATGAGCGAGGAGCGACTCCTCCAGCACGCGCTCATAACTGATGCTGATGGGCACCAGACTGATGTCAAACACCTCTCCTTTAAAAAAGGGCTCCAACACCATGTGCATCATTCCTGGGAGGATCCGAACACAACTGGAGAACATGCAGAACCCTGCATTTACAGCTTCCTATCTGAACTACAAGCTTACCTAGTTTTGGTGTGAGAGATTTCAGCGTTCTGCTCCGTAATCCTTCAACGTAAAACTCTAATGGAGCATATCCTGTCTGCAGAAAAACAACTACTGTGAGTATCCGTGCTAATCATATTTTTGGGGCTATATAGGTGTTTCTGTAGTGCAATATAAGATGGCTATTTCCAAATACATATTCGGGAGTATTATTCGATATATTTAATAATGTGCACTAATTGTGCAAATCAGGATCAGGAACATGCATTCAAAAATAAACAGTCATTTTTGAAAGAGCATTAAAAACTAAAATTAATTGTTTTAAATTCCACAACTGAATTTATAATGTACAATATGAAGATGGATATTAATTTTAAGATTTTTAAAGATTACATTTATCAGGGTTATTAAATTATTAGTGTTATGTCTAGTACATTCATATTTAAAAGTTAATTTAAATGTAAACGTTAGTCTATTAAATTAACATTTCTTCCTTGCATTCAAATAGGTTTGTTTCGTTTATATTTAATTCATTTTTTTTACAAATTTATATTTTTTATTCAAAGATACATTAAATTGATCAAAAGTGACAATAAAGATCAAAAGTGGCATTTATAATTTTACAAAAAAAGTCTATTTCAAATAAATGCTGTTCTTAAATATTTATTTTCATCAAAGAATCTTGAAAAAATGGTTTCCACAAAAATACTAAGCAGCAAAACTGTTTTAATATTGATAATAATCAGAAATGTTTCTAAAGCTGCAAATCAGCATATTAAAATGATTTCTGAAGATCATGTGACACTGAAGATTGCAGTAATGAAGCTGAAAATTCAGCTTTGTATCACAAGAATAAATTATATATTTTTTTATATTTTGCAATAGAAAAAGTTAAATACAAATATATATAGTATAATTTTTTTTTTATTGTAGTAATATTTCCCAATAATATTTTTTTCCTGTATTTTTAATCAAATAAATGCAACCTTGGTTAGCAGAAGAGACTTCTTTAAATAAAAAAATCCCCAATATTATTCACCAATAAAACTACTTTTAAATGTACTGTATGATCATTTCTAGACAAATAACCTCTAATAATAAAATCAGTTCTCACCCGCACAATGGTTCTGACGTACTCCGACAGCACCGCCCAGTACAGCTTGTCTGAGCCAATGGCACGACGGATAAAGAACGCTCCTGACCGCCGAAAGAGCTCACCAATCAGCTTCATCCCCATTAGAGCTGTAGGAGAAATAAACATGACAGATTTAGATAGAGCTGAGTAGAGAAATAACTTACAATCACAGCCTGAATGCAAGCAGCTTTATGTTTATGTTTTGATATGACAGCGAATAGTTGCATTTGACGTTTGAAATATGATGTGACTGTGGGATTTTTCCTCCTACAATTACATAAAAAATGTATAGATACTTGCGAATTCCAGCTGCAATGACGGGGAGAGAGAGGTCATAAGTGAACATGATGTAAGACATGACCAGGAAGTCCATGTAACTCCTGTGATTGGGCAACAGGATGACGGGATACTCCTGAATGGCTTGCTGGAGCTGAATGAAGACAGAATTCAGTGAAGCTTTCCTTTATAAAGAAAATGTGTTTTTAAAAGAACAGAAGACCCTAACCCGTATGAGTCCATCCTCATTGACGTGTATAGAGCTGAAGACGCTCTTAAAAACTTTGTTCATTGCGAAGCCCAGCAGACGAATGACTCCCAGCTGAAGATTTTGACTCATCTCGTCCAGCAGCGCAGACGCCTTCTCTAAAAGCACCTCACGCGGTTCGTCACATTCAACCATAATCTGTGTGTGAGCGAGAGACGGTGAGAAAACTGGTGTGGCGTCTTCTTTTAGCAAGCATCTGTCTGTCTCACCTCCTGGATGATGTAGCTCAGGTGCTGGGATTCAAGCACCGTCCTGTTGAGCGCGGCAGCTGAAATGTCCGTGGCCCCACGGTATGGCTGAGGGTTAAAGGTTCGGAAGGCGTAGCCTAAGTCACTGCTCCGCCTCCTCTCCTCCAGAATGTCAAAGAAGCCATCAGCTTCTGCACCGTCCACACTCTAATACACACAATATTACATGTTCAATAAAGCAGAAATATAAACAGTATCAAAACTGTAAGCGCAAAACATCATTTTGGTTTCATGTAGGTTATGAATGGTTAGCGTATCTGAAAAATAAACATTAATTTGATAAAAGTTACAATTTATTCACAATTACTTCTTAATTTTATACAACCAAAGTAAGACATTATGTAAACTGTGAAATTACCTAAACAGGTTTAAATAGACACCAAACATGTTTAATAAAAAATAAATGTAAACAGTTCATACATAAACAGTATCAAAACCGCATTCCTTGTATTTGGTTGCATTTAGTTTGCATATTTGTGTGGTTATGGAAGTGTAGTAACCACATTTTGTGTTGTTGTTGTTTAGCATGGGGGCAGTTGTGGCCTAATGGATAGAACGTTGGACTTGTAACCCGAGGTTGTGGGTTCGAATCTCGGGTCCGGCAGGAACTGTCGGTGGGGGAGTGAATACAAACGTTCTCTCCACCTTTGATACCACAGCTGAGGTGAGACCTTGAGCAAGGCACCGCTCCCCGGGTGCTGCAATGGCTGCCCACTGCTCCGGGTCTGTGTTCACTACTGAGTGTGCACTTGGGTGGGTTAAATGCAGAGCACAAATTCTGAGTATGGGTCACCATAATTGGCCACACATCAATTTTTATTTTTAATTGTAAAACCATGGTTAATTTGTGGTTACCAGGTTTTTGTTTTAGTAAAACCATGATTAGTTTTCGTCAGGATTGTGTTGCCAGGTTAACAAAAAACGAATGCATTTACGTCTTAAGAGGACAGGATGCCGTTGTCACTGTTTTAGGATTAATAGAGCTTTGATAGTTTCCATATTGTTTAGATAAACTTTGAACAAAGAAAACTCTCTTTATGAATTATGAGTATGTTAGCTGTTACCATAGCTATAAATAAAGTATTTAGATGACATGAAACTGTGGTCAAAAGTCTGTCATAAATGCGAAAATGTTGGGGTAGTAACGTTAGTTGGATGGATGTCTGAAGTTAGGTCCCCACCAATCTCAAAATCACTCCACGACAAATTATAACCATAACTTCTGAAAAGGTTGGCAATAGATTAATATGATCATATAATTTAAGTTCAGAAAGGTGAATTATATTTTTTTAAAGCGCAAAAGGCATCCAGCGTAGTTTATTTTCCGTGTTTTTAATAAAGCAAGCAAAACAAAAAGTGAAACAAAAACACTTTTCTCGCCGTTTTCATGCTGCTAAGGTAACGTTACTTCATAAAATGATTTAGATATTATAACTACCAAAGCTGTGTAACGTTACACTTCAAAGCGTTCTTAGCAAAGAGTATAGAAGACCACAAAAGCGACGTAACGTTAGTTTGGCGCGTCGCGTTGTGTCGCTCTGTACACTCGTTATTATAATACGCGTCCGGAGCAAATAATTTAATAAAGATACCTAAACAAAAGACAGATCATGTTCATACCAGTGGCTCCATGTCCCATACAAGAGCAGCAGGTATTCTTCTCTGATGTGACGACAGGATCAAGAGAACCGTGCGGTTAAACCTCGCGCACCAATGAGCGCGCGCACCGCGGGAACGCCTCCCGTCGCGTGACCTGTCACCCCCAATAATCTCCAACTTTAAACATCTGTGTCAAAGATTATCACATTTAACAGAGTTGAAAAACAAACAAAGACTTTCACCTCTATGTCTTCAGTGCAAAACACAAGATGGCACCCTCCTCACTCACTGTCTTTAGTCATGTAATCAGTTACAAAGATACTGGGCCAAAATTGTATCTGAAATGAGTAATATCTTTGATAAGGACTTGATTGTGGATCCTTTAATGTTGATCCTTGGTCTGGATAAAGCTTTGATTTTATCAAATGAAAATAGACTTTACAATCTTATATTTGCATCCAGGACAAACATGAGTTAATGAGATGGATAAGGCTCAGGATTTTCATGGAAGTAATCCCACTGGAATAATTCATGTTTAGTTAATGTCCAGTCAGTTTTATAATGTCTGGAAGATTTATAATCTAGGGTTTGATTTGTCAACTCTATCCTGTGGAAGAGTTTCATGTACCTCTGAGTGCATAAGATTTAGTGATGCACTATCTCTATGTATTTAGTGTGGTTATCCACTTCATTTGACTACCTATTATTTATTTACCTAGGATAAATCTGCTTATGCTTATTTTGCCTATTTTTTAATCATTACGGTTTACATTCATGTGTGTTCTGTTAAAGTTGGAACATTTTCAATAAATATATTTGAACAAACAATATTGTAGAATGAATGCAAGTTATTTGATTATTGGTGAGCTTAAACCTTTTTCTTTTGACGGATCATAGATTGTGTTTTAAGTCATTCTCATCTTATGGTGATGAATTTCAGCACCTGTTTAGACTGAAACATGATCATGAGATTTTCCACTGTCCAAATATGAGTAAATGAGATAAGCCTGCAATAAATCAGAGTGACACTATATTTGACGTTATATTTTATTGAAAAGCAAAACAGATGCATTTCCCCATGAGAATCTAATCTACTGCTCTTTCACTGAAAGAATATCAGAAATAAAAACACCTCCGTCAATACAATCATAACTTTCTTTGGAACTAATGACTCGTTTTCAGTAAAAAGGCAAACAAGTGAAAACAAACAAAAACTAGTTATATCAATAACATCATGCTACAGCATATTTTAACTGAGTCTGTCTCAGATATTAAATATGTAAACCGTTAAAACCCACCAAAACCCTCTTTAAAATAGAATAAACCCAAACGGGATTATGATTATCAAGTCATATAAATAAAAATATGATAGTACATATTTCTTCAGTAACATAGTGCTGGGTAAAAACACATGAAGGCAGGAATATCAGAATACGGCTATGATATGACTGTGATATGAAAAAAGGACCCTTTTCACAAAGACTGTTATGACATGTTTCAACCGTCATCAGCATCATAAATCCTCGAAGGAATTTTATATTTCGATTTTTTTTAAATGTATGTACATATATAACACTATATGTTGTATTAAAGCACCTTTGCATCAAATTACACAATAACTAGTTAAGGCTAACGCGAGGGTGTTTCTAAAGCAGCGTCTATGGGAGGAGCGGTCCATTTGACATCCTTCTCTCTTCTGACTGTCATTATCAGTCTTTCTCAATTTCTTTCCTTTTTTGAAAGTCGTGAAAACACTATTGCAGAGTTTTTCTTTTGCTATTTCTGCAAATGGGAATGCAAAAAATATTCACTGCCCATTCACTGCTCTCGAAGTTTACCAATTATGACGACTTCTGCTGCTGAGAAATCCAGAAATCTGAAAAAGGTCTGTTATGTGATCTGGAACATTATTCAGTTTCCTTCAGTCTGACTTTAATAAATACAAATGATTTGTTGAGATTTGACAGTAACTATCCTGAGTGATGGATTGTTCTTGCAGTACATTAATATATTAACAGATGCTTTTCATCACAAAAGCTTGTGATCGCCACAAACAAAACTGAAAAATGTCAAATATATCCAACATCTGAGCTCATTTTTACAAATCTACTAACAGTATACTCTAAATAACAACTGCCGTGTGAAGAAAGTGCAGACCCACACATGATACTGATTCCAGTCTGTTCTGTGTCTTGTCCTGTGCGTGTCTGTTTATGTGAGCTGTTCAGCGACTGGTGTTCACCATCTGTCCGTCCACGGGGGGGAGCTGTTCTCTCCAGAAGGTGAACTGGCTGAAGGTGTCACTGCAGGGGAAGTCACAGGAACCTCTGCGCTTGAGGAGCGGGAAGACGTGATCCACCGCCTCACCTAGACGCACGTACCTGCACAGGTAAAGCACAGCTGACACTCATTCATAAAGCACTTACAAACACCGTTTCAGTTCTTTTCCACACACTGTAATTTCTCCATGAACACTGGAGGTTTTGTGTGTGCTACATATAAAGCATTAGGATGTCTGAGAAACTTTAGGCTGTGGTTACACTTGTAATTTGGTTCTTTTGGTCTGGACCAAAAAAGTATGCTGATGAAAACAAAGAAATAGCATCAGAGTTCGATCTAATAAAACCAAATATGTCAAGTGTAAACAGGCACTTAGTGAATTAATTTTCTGGACGCTTTAAATGAACCATCTCCAAAAAACAAAGATAAAGTTTCCCTGGTTCTTTTCCTGTCTTTACATTTTCTGGCAATGCAGTTTGTGCTAGATTTTATTTATTTACACATCATTTCTAAAAAATGTGTCAACAGAACTGTTCCTGTGGCTCAGTGGTAGAGCATTGTGTTAGCTGCGCAAAGGTTGTGGGTTCGATTCCCAGGGAACACATACTGACCAAAAAATTTATATCCTGAATGCACTGTAATTCGCTTTGGATAAAAGCGTCTGATAAATGCATAAATGTAAATGTAGTATTCCTCCAAAATAAAAGCTCAAGGGTTTGAAATGTTGAGGATTTTAAAAGTTCGAGGGTTTAACATTAGAAAAAAACAAATATGAAATATTTGATGTTTTCTTGCGTGTCTATGTGTCATTAAATTTCAATCTCAGGAGTATTTCAAGTAAATATTTTATGTCTACAGTGTTCGGCTGATAAAAAATAATAGTTTGGGAGCCCCAGTGCTTTGTATATAGTATACGGTAGTAGCTTACAAACTGAATGAACAGCTAACTATTTTTTTTAGAAAGGTAACTTGTGTGAGGTTAAAATACTTGAAATCACGAGTAGCTTGTAGCATGACAAACTACTTTCACAGGCGCTTCCCTAACACTGATCAGTCGTTCATACTCACGATGAGATGTTGGTCTTGGCATGTTCCTGGATCAGTTCTCCTTTAGGATTCACAGTGAAGATTCTGTTTAAGGGAACTCCCACCTCCTTATAGGAAAACACATCCTACAGACACAACAGACCGAGATGACAAAACTACACAGATAATCTACAGTACGGGCATCCAGCATGCAAACCATGTCCACTCACGGTGTCTCTGTTCCCAAACGCTGCGTAGAAGGGCTCAGTGTTTGGGAGGAACAGATTCTTAATATCTGTCAAACACGCCACCTTAAACTTCTCCGGCCTCTTCTCAATCACCTCCCTGGAAACACAGAGAGAGTGTGTGGATGTGTTTTCTTTTATTCTCTAGTACCAGCATTTCTGACACTTTCTAATGTCACACATTTATTATACACTAGGTCCTTTATTTGGGTTCAAATGCACAATCTTTTACATATTTTTTTTTTTGAATTAATTCTGTATCTCCATGCAAAACAAATCCATACTATCGGAAAATAAATAATGTATCTCAAATTCAAATTGAATTTGGCTTAAAGGTGGGGTAAGCAATTTCTGGTAGCCAATGCTAATATTTTAAATCAGCAAAACAAACACGCCCCTACTCCAAGGGTCTCACCCCTATTTTGATAGCTCCCCCCCCACATATACGTACGCAACCCAGGCAACGATTAGTTCAGTGAAACAAAGCAAAACCAATGTTACACCATGCAGTGGTGTGCACAGACGAAATGACGAAATGGCGTTACGAGCACACAATCGTGGACCGGGGGGGTATGGGTTTGGTCCCCCTCAGCTAGGGGTGGGCAATATGGCAAAAATAAATATTTCATTTTTAGCAATATCACGATTCACGATTTTATCACGATTCTTTGTCATGTTGCTTTTTCTATTTTGCGAGTTGTTTGAGCATTACAGACAAACTAATTTCCCCATTATAAAGACAAAGCCTTACAAAGGTAACAAAATGTACAAAAGTATGGTGGATATTTAGGCCAAAGTGGGTGAAGATAAAAATCCTTGTCATTATTTTATCTTTGTTATTAAAAAATGAGAGCAAAGATACACATTACAAATACACACGATATACAAATAAAATAACCAGTGTTTTATTTCCAGGTAGAATAGGTGTATTTAGGAGGAGCGTTCAAGAAACTGAATAAACAAATATAAAAATAAAACACTATATAGATTGATTCCTTTTAAAGCAACTGTATTGAAGTTTTTCAGTCAAGAATAGTGAGGAATTTCTCTTTGTTTGGTGTTTTATTAACATTAAAGGAATAATTCACCCAAAAAATCAAATAGGCTAGTGTTTTATTTTATACCTTCATTTAATCGCTCAAAAGTTGTTTTAAACCTGAATGAGTTTCATAAACGCTATTTTGAAGAAGGTGGAAAACCAAACAGTTGTTGGTCAATATATATTTTTTTCCTGTTTAAGTCAATGTGGCATATCGCACACCCCTCCTCAGCAGAAATCCCAGACCGGGGCCCAGACCCAGAGCGGCGGACCCCCAACCAATATATAGTGATCCAATGTGTGTGTGCACGGAACATTTACATTTACAGAATATTTTACAAGAAAATACTTTTCAGTTTTTCTACTTCAGAATTTCTTATTTAATTCAACGTGTCACTTGTCACTTTGTTGTGATTATTTGTGAAATGTAGAAAATCCTGCAACACTTTTTTCAGTGTGTATAATCACCTGTGCAGTGCTGATAGCAGGCTGCTGGGACTCAGTAAAACGGGTCCCTGTGGTAACATGGTTCCTCTCTCGTTGACCCAGTGCAGGTAACCCCGCGTCATGTCAGCCATGCCGATCGCCCTCGCCGAACAGTACAGAAACTTATACCCGTTCCTGTGAAACATACAGAGATGCGTTTCCCTCGTCATCCTGCTGACGTATCAGAACATCAGAGAAAGCGTCTGTGGGCTCTTACTGGCTGATGTTGTGATACAGGCTTGCGATGCCCTGATGAGTCCAGTCTTTACCCAGCGTGGGCAGAATGTGCCCCAGCTTATCTGACCTGCGAAAAGACATCAACGTTATGCGAGCAGATATATTATTGTTGAAGGATACGATTATATTCACGATTATATACCTGGTGATTGTTCCGTCGATGTCTGATATGATGATTTTATCATCCCAGCTCCACAGGTAGATGGTTCCCTCACAGCGACACGTGCCCTGATACTGAGTCGTCACACTAAACACCACGTCATTAGGACCGTCCTTTAGCTGCAGACTGACCTACAGCAGACAAACATTCAGAGACACAATTTTTTGTAGTGAAATATCTAGCTAAATGGCATTGTTTATTGATATTTCTGGCTCAAATAAATACGTTTTTCTTGTAGTATTTAGTGTGGCATTACATTTGTTAATTATAAAGATTAATTATTATCTAATTTATAAAACTCATTTTTATTGGTGTAAATAAAATAAAAAATCAATAATCATTGTATTTTTTTATCCCATTTAGTAATTTAACATTTGCTTTAATCCAAAGCGATTTACAAATAAGGACAATGGAAGCAAACAAAACCAACAAAAGAGCAATAATATGTATAATATATATATTTTTTATTTTATTTTTTATAATAAAAAAGAACAAGTAGATAAAATAAAAAACTAGTAGATAACGCTAGTGTTATAGGGTCATTTTTTATAAATAAAAAAAAAACAAGTAGATGGAATAGAAAAAGAATAGAGAACACTAATTGTTTTTTAAATAAATAATTAAAAAAGTAAAAATGTCTTAAGTTTAATTTAAATAAATAAAGTGTTTTCTGATAGGACACGCCCCTGCATTTTGAACAGGACAGGGGTTGTTTGGCAGTGAAGTCTTCATCGCTGGAGGAGGATCCGTCTGTGTGCCTGTAATCAAACGTTCGGTCAGGCATATGAATGATTACAGACTGCAATATTCCAGATGAAATCATTCCATCAGATCTGAACCTGTTCTTGATGGTCTCGTCTCCTGCAGGATATGCTGAACCACCTGAGACTGAATCCTGCAAACACAAAGGACTTCAGGACTTCACAGAAAGACACAAAACCTTAAGCCTACTTCCAGTGGACCATTCGAATCAAAGACCAAGGTGATGAGGTGTATGTATCTGAGTACCGGTTTGGTGCTGTTTGTTCTTCCTCGCCATGAAAACCACCATCTTCCTCGGTTTCTGGGCATCTTCTCCTTCATAAGTCTCTCTGTGGTGGCCTGTGAGGGACATGCGCACAGGCGTAATGCTCAACAACTGAAAAACTCTCAAAATAAACTCTCAGAAACCAAAGCCACAAGAATTAAACAAATGCTGGAACTCTCATGCAGAGAATAGGATTGATAGAAACTACTGCAACAAACTGAGGAAGGAAAGAAACGAAGCAGAAGACAAACTCCAGCACAAAACACACGACTGAGCCTTGCAAACTAACACACACGCACGCACGCACACACACACACAGAGACACACACACACACACGCACGCACGCACACACACACACACACACACACACACAGAGACACACACACACACACACACACACACAGAGACACACACACACACAGAGACACACACACACACACACAGAGACACACACACACACACACACACACACACACAGACAAGAAACGGATGAGAAAACTTGATCCCAGCATTACTGTGAGTCTTCTTACACATGTCAAACTACAAATGTCTTGTGTTTGTTTACAAGACTACATTTATTTGATCCAAAATACAGCAAAAACAGCAATATTATGAACTATTATTACAATTTGTGTTTTCTATTTTAATATATTGTGAAATGTAATTTATTCCTGTGATGCAAAGCTGAATTCTCAGCATTATATATCTTTGGATAAAAGCGTCTGCTAAATGACTAAAGGTAAAAATTTAATAACACTGTTAAATGTAATCTCTAACAAATCTCAAAATTAATATCCATTTTATACTGAACATTATAATTGTGGGATTTAAATCAGTTATAGTTTTTAATGCTTTATTTAATTTATTACTTGAAAATAATTATTGCCTTAAATGTATCATCCATAATTGTATATCTGATTAAATACTAAAAACACTCATTTATGTTACTGAATCAAACGTATATCAGTACTAGTATTACATATTAGTATTAGATGCTACAGAGTGACTTTTGCAAGTCAAATGAATCAGTGAAATGAAATGAAAACACTGATGTCCAAGAGTGTGTGTGTGTGTGCTCAGGCAATGGTTTCTGGAAGGCTTGCATAGACAACACAACAGGAGCAGCGGTGCTCCAGTTATAATACCTGCACAGATACAAGGAAACAAATATAGCAGCTGTTATTTCAGTCCAAGACAAATGAGAGGAGAATCGATAACAGTAACGTGACACTCACGTAGAGCCGATCTTCACCACCAGATTAGGGTCATCAATGATGGATGGATTATCAGCAAACTGCTGAAATGACACAGACTTCTGCTGGAAATACTCTGAATGATAGAGAGAGGGACGGGAAATCAATAATGATGCATGAACGGAATGTAACAGACATGAATGCTTATGAGCAGTGCTGCTTGGGTCTGTGCACCTTTAGTGATCTCTCTGTTTTCTGTGAGTCCTCCACACAGAGAGATGGCCATAGAGGGCAGGTCATAACTGTCCACGCCGCTGTCGGCTCCCGAGCTGCACATGTACTGAGGAGACACCGTCACACAGCGAACGCCTGAACCACTGAGAAAACACACAAAATACCATCTTTTATTGTTGCTATCCACCTTTTTCTACGCCCCAGGATGCTTTGCGCAAATTATGGGAGTAACTTTTGTTAAAACTGTAAACAATCAGCAAATAGTTCACTCTATGAACGCAATAAGCATTTTCAAAAACTGGGTATGACATTATTTTACTCACCCTTCAAATTTAAAAGTGTAAATGCATTATCAAATTACTTTCAACATACCATGAATAACTCCTTGAAGATCCTCCTTCTATCCGCAGCAATATTACGGATGTGTACAGATATCATTATAGTAATATTTGTCATTATACTACAGTATATTACAGCATCTATGTGAAAACAAACCTGGAAAGAGACATGAAAAATGAAAGATTCTTAGAGCATTCCAGGGAATTATTCATGGTTGATCTCGTGAATTAAATCGGGAGAGCAGACCACTAATGCACAGTATGTGTTGTCTTTTTTCATTTACTTACAGCGGAATACAAAGGAAAAGAGCTATTCTATAGATAGTGTTGTTATATCACGTCACATTAACATACCAAACATAACTTGATTCTACTAACTTCTGAAAAAAGAACATGAATGAAAATGTACAGCACATTCAGTCAAAATGACGGATGAGGAGTATTTGTAGCGCAGTCTTATGATTTGTTGCAGTGTTTTTGAGAGGAACTTCCCCAAACCGGAAAAGCCTCCCATAATTTAAAACACAGTAGGCTCGTTAGGAAAAGGTGGATAGGCCATCTATATATATTCTGTCATATATATATACTGTATGTTTGATTAAAGCTTGCTGCATCATATTTTCATATCTGAAAAACCTGTTGTACACGGTGTACTACATGCATTCTGTCATCAAAGTGATAGTTTATACTTTTTATCAAGTAAACGCCTCCACTTCAGGTCATGGTGCACGTCTTTGCTGTCATTATTACTGATAAACTCATAAGAATAACTCTTATATTGTTAGTAATATTTTAATATGAACTAACTGGACTGAAGTCAAATTTTATTGGTTTACATTACAATCTGAAGCTATCAGAATTTCATCTTAAATGCTGGTCATATAAATATCAGCATCTGCAATTAATTGTACATTTTTGGGCCTTTGAATAAAACTGAGGTGTTTTTTCTTCCTCAATTATGAACTCCATATTTTCACTATATCATAATGTTTGAGCCATAAAAGCCTAATGTGCCAAATATAAAATAATAACACACAACGTTTAAAAAATATATATATTTTGTCTAAAGTTTCAAACATTCCTCAAAAGCATAATGTACCATATTTGATACCCACATTTTATCGTGATTATTCTAAAAAAAAATATTTATGGATAATCACGTAAACCTAAGTTTATTCAGCAAGAGTTTGTCTTTAAATATTAATGACAATATAACATTATTCTTACATTTATTAAAATCGTTAGATTCTCTAAAATTAGATCGATAATTCCAGACTACTATTTCATTTTTCAGGGTTTACAGGTTTAACACAGCTTTACAGAGAGGTGATAACGCACCTTTTAGGGAAGTAAAGTGCTGCCACTTCTGGCTCCAGATCTTTTATATCGTCCAAATACACGCCGTCAGAACCCAGATGGTGACTTTTCTTATCTGCATGAGAACACTGATCACTATGAATTATGTAATACACACATAAACAAGCTGAATTTTAACCAAAAACTACTTATGCACTAATAACCTTTTCTTTTAGAAAGGGAATCAGTCTTGTTTTGTGGGCGGGGTCCAGTATTTGCTCCTCCCTCCTCCACCGCTGACATCACGCAAGCCGCTCTGTTTGATTGGCCGTCAGAATGTAATGTGCTGTTTCTGTCATGGCCATGGACAGCCGTCTCAGGGATGACTCTGAAATGTGTGTTGTCAGAGACCGGGATTGACAGTGGGCACGCAGGCAGGACGTTTGGTTTCGATGACAGAAACGATGGCTGTAAATACATCATTTTGTTATGGAGTAAGTATGAGTTTATTATATGAGGGGTATTTCAAATCACATGGATGTTGTAGTTGCTGTTAGTTGGGTGAATGTGTCAGTGAGTCGGTCTAATTCTGACCTTGGCAGCTTGTGGTAACTCCCCCCAGGACCACAACATGGCCGAATCCTCCTGCTGATCTTTAAGCAGCTCAGAGTCACTTTTAGGGGTGCAGGGACGAGACACATTAGGACTGCTTTATTGCACAAACTAAACTTTCATATGCAAAACTCATCAATACTATGCTAATAAAGCTAAGATATCAGAGTAAAAGCACTGACAGATTTTATTTGGCAATAGTTGTATCATTATATTTAGTGTTGAATAGCGAGTCTGTGTGTTTGTACACTACCTGGGAACAGGACTCCACTCTCCATCTGAACGAGCATGAATTGTGTTTCGTTTGTTTCCAGTGGATAAACCTCCGTTCATCAGATCTCTACATACATAGAAACACACACAAGAAGGTACCGTGTTGAGCAATATAGTTAAAAAAAATGATAAATTATATACTGCTGGTCAAAAGTTTAGAATAATTATGATTTTTTTTTCTTTAAGGCTGCATTTATTTGATCAAAAATATAGTAAAACAGTAAAATTGTGAAATATCATTACAATAAATGTTTTATATTTGAAATGGAATGTATTCCCGTGATGCAAAGCTGATTTTCAGCATCATTTCTCCAGTCTTCAGAGTCACATGATCCTTCAGAAATCGTTCTAATATGCTGATTATTAGGAGGATTTTAGAGTCTTTTAATATGGTATACAACAATGTTTATTCTCTGAAATGGCTTAAAAGGGTCAGCTGACCTGTTTTGATCAGGCTGCTCGCTGTCATTGATGTCGATGTTGAACAGTTCTTCCTCTGAGAACTCCACGCTCTCCTCCCTCTTCACATCCTCCATTCTACACTTCCTTCTCCTCTTCCTCCTCTTCTTCATTATTCCATTCTCACTGCTGGAGCCCACCAGAAGCCCCGCGTCTGACAGGATGGGAGATGTGGCTAGGTAAGATGGAACCACTTCCTGTAAGGAATCACAAAGAGAAAGTCAGAAATGAAAAGTTAACATGAGACTGTACTGTAAACACAATGTGCATTAGTTCTGGCTCTGAATGAGTCACGTAACTTTATTGTGTAAATGTAAAGTGCAGTGTAATAAGCTACAGTGTTAAATAACAAAATAAGACTGTGGGAATTAAAAAGAGGATGTTCACTCAGCTGATCTCAGAACCGCAAAGGCTGATTCTTATAAACAAAACATCTTCTTTCTCTTCTCTTCTCAAAGAATGTCAAATTCACAGAGTTCTCAATGCACTTCTTATATTTACTTCTTGTGTTACTTTCAGTATGATCCCATTCAGAAAACGATCTGATTTAGAACACTATTCTGTTATAAAACTGCATTTTATTCTACAGTTCAGCTTTGTTCAAAAATCAATGTACTGTTCTAGAATTTAGAACTTTGAATTCTTTGAAAACAGTCTAAATTCTAAAAGTATCCTGTTGTGTTCCAGAATCAATCACTGCTCTGTTCTAGAAAGATCACAGCAGGATCAAAGTAGGCTTTATGTGAAATTACTTCAGACGTCCATGCAGTTTTACAATTTTGGTATCGAGATCTCTTATGATTAGATCCTCTGCTGGTCAAATAGCTTTAATTCAGAGGGCACGAAACTAGAGCTTGCGTTTTCTGGTCTCCAGTGCTTAATATGAATAGACGTTTATGGAGGACAAGTTTAGTGTGACCACAGTTTTGGCAAGGAAACTAGCATGAATATTGGTGACTGCCGAGCTTGCATGTTTGCACCTGATCGTCTTCTGTCTCCTTGACAAAGAAAGCTTCTCCGTTCTCGCCCAACTTCATGTGTAAATCCACAGGTTCCCCATTGATCTCAATATCCACCTGATTGACAGAGAGAGAGAGAGAAGTCAATACATATAATATCAAGTCATATCACTTTTACCTTAGAAGTACCACTCACCACTTTCTCCCGTGATCTCAAGACACCCATCTTTCCGAAGCGTACGTGAAATGGAGAGCAGATCAGAGCTCCATCCGGCTGCCGGACAACGATGACATCGATGCAGCCGGACAGCGTGGCAGGATTCAGACCCCTGTAGAGCTCCTTCACCTGCACGAACACCTGCCCCGCCAACTGACCCACGAAATTCATGGTCTGAGTCTAAATGGAGAAAGGAGAAGAGATGTCGGTTATTGATCCTGTACATTGAGTGTATGGTCAGTATGAACTCTATGGAATAGAATGTGCCGTTATCTTTTATTAAAAAGAATAGTTTATCCAAAAATAAACATTTGCTTAAAATGTGAAAATCCTCAGGTCATCAAAGGTGTAGATGAGTTTGTTTCTTTATGGGAACAGATTTTGGGTAATTTAGCATTACATCACCAATGGATCCTCTGCAGTGAATGGGTGCCGTCAGAATGAGAGTCTAATCACCTGAACACAAACATCACAATAATCCACACCACTCAAGTCCATCAATTGTTGTCTTGTGAAGCGAAATGCTGCATGTTTGTAAAACAAGTCTAACATTAAGACATTTTAACTTTAAACCATTGCTTCTGACCAAATATGAGTCCATAATAATAACACTTTCTCCTGTGAAAAAGTCTATCTCCTGTTGTCTTCTCACATCAAACATATCCACCAACATATTTGTTTAGAACTGTTTGGGACTATTTTGTTTTATAAATGGTGTTTGATCTGCATATTTCTCTCTTAATTCAGATGAGATGATTTTTCACTGGAGAAAGCAATATTATGGATAGAGGACTCATATTTTTATATCATTTTGAAGTTGAAAATGTCAATGCATTTGTTCATGACAAACACAGAGCTTTTCACTTCACAAGATGTTAATTGCTGGACTGGAGTGGTGTGGATTATTGTGATGTTGTTATCAGCTGTTTAGAGACTCATTCTGACGGCACCCATTCACTGCAGGGGATCCATTGTGAGCAAGTGATGGAATGTTAAATTACTCAAAATCTGTTCCCATGAAGAAACAAACTCATCTACACCTTTGATGACCTGAGGGTGAGTAAATTCATTTTGGGTTGAACTATAACTAACAGACATATATTGAATAAAGAACCTAAGAGACCAGAATATCATAGGAACTAGAAGGTGGATATTTTAACATGAACCAGTACACAACCAACCAAAACATCCTATAATCAACGACATAGCAATGCTTTAAAATGCAATTGCAAAACTTTAGCACTGTGGCAGCAACTTTTGTATGGATATGTTAATTATATTTCCTTCAGAAAAGGTTATTTTTCAAGTTACATTTGGTGCCACTAGTGGTGAAGAAATGACACACTTCACATTGTTGTATATTAAACATCATGTACGTAATGAACAACATCAAATACTTATTCATGACAAAGGCAATTCTCTGTCAATCTGATACCCTCACAAGCAGAAACGAATTATTGATTTTCTGTCATAACCTCTGAAGAAGGTCAAGCCAGCAGGAATTCTGTCACCAGTTACTTCTGCACTTGATCAAACAGACATGATATTTGTATCAAATACTGTCTGGACTATATGGAAGGAACATTCAGTCCTCAGCTCAACAAAGGTCAGAGATCTGACAATAACGTTCATGTTTACAGATGCTATTAAAGACCGTCTGACTGTCAAACACCACGGGATCAGATTTCAGAATCTGTTCTGCACTTAAATACACAATGTCAGTGTGCTCATGTGAGATTATCACTGCTGTACTCCTCCTGGTGTCATATTCCTCCATACATGAATAATGTCTGCCCCAGACATGCTAACTGAGTTAACAGAACAGATGAATCCAGAAATATCCAGAGAGCAGGACTACAAAGCCATCGGTTTCTCACTGAAGCTTTACGCTTTAGGTGAAGTGAATGCAAAAACGAGCCCTAGACCGAGAATTAGTCACATGCAGTCGTTCACGAGAGAGAGAGAGAGAGAGAGAGAGAGAGAGAGAGAGAGAGAGAGAGAGAGAGAGAGAGAGAGAGAGAGAGAGAGAGAGAGAGAGAGAGAGAGAGAGAGAGAGAGAGAGAGAGAGAGAGAGAGAGAGAGAGAGAGAGAGAGAGAGATGTTTAGTTCCAAAGAAGAAAGTACAATCTGTCAGTATATCTTTTCAGCTATAGAGAGCAGTTATTTGTGTTCAATAATTACATTTAATTAAATGATATTATAGTGCTGGCCGGGGCTGATAGCGTATATCAAATGCGATTGTCATGCGTATCTCAGTGAAGTGAAGCCGGTGTCCTGATATTTTATCCTACCCGTCAGATTTTCCGAGCTCGGTTTACTGCGCATGCGCACATCAATATCTCATTCTTTTTCTCACGCTGAACAACAATATTTAATGTATCTGCATTACTGTAAGGGTAGGTTTAGGGTTAGGGTATGTGTAGATGTTAATAAAACACAATCTAATTGGTAGAAAAAAATATTTACTGTTGGTTTCCGGTATTAGCTGTATCCCTTCTATCCACAACCGTCAATATAACACGTAATTACTGTATGTGCATTACTGTAAGGCTAGGTTTAATGTTGTGGTAGGCGTACACGTTAATAAAACATAATTTAACATGTAGCATTTTTCGTTGTCGAATTGTACTACCCACTGTTTTAATGGGAGGTAGCAAAATCTGACAGGGTAGGACAAATCGACAGAACACTGCTTCCGTGAATAGCACTAAATCTCCATCACCTTCTTTCAAATGAAGCGGCATTTAATACACAGAGCTACGCAATATCGAGTTCATAATCGCAGATGAATCGCCTTCGATAATGAACTCGATATTGTGTAGCTTGTCAGTCTACGGCTCTGTGTATTAAATGCTCCATTTGAAAGAAGGTGATGGAGATTTACTGCTAATCACAGAACCGGTGTTACTGACGAGATGCACATAATAATCGCATTCAATATATCGCCCAGCCCTGTAACTTTAACATACATTATAACATATTAATAATTAAGAAAATTAAGAAAACTTTGAGGATTTAACATGTAAATGAAGCGTTCTGGTGCACTCTGACAACAAAATAAAGGAAAAAGACAACATATGCTTCAAGTAAAAAAAAAAGCACATTTATACCACACACTTTTTGGACAGTGCAACTCTGTTGTAGTGTTCTTACTTCTCTTTGTGAGCAGTGGAGTAATTTATTTTTGCGAATTTTAATGTTCACATTAGAGATACTATCAACAGTCCATTTTTTCACAGCAGAGGAAACTGCATCTGAAGTGGCATTGGATGTATTTACACAGGCTGTTTGATGAAGCTGAGGTGACATAAATGCATTTACCACAACATTTCAAATGCATAAATCATTTTGTATCATTAATGTTTTAAATATTTTTTACCTACAAGTAAAAATGTTGAGGGAAATCGACTCATCTGTTTTTATGAAAGGGTTTCTGAATCATTGACTCACTTAATTAGTTCAAAAACATGATTCATTAAGTATGGAAACACGGCTGTGTGATGCTGAGAGACACAACCGTTCTGCTGTGGCTTTGATTAAAACTTCGTCAGCAAACTTGAGCAAAAACAGTCAATATTGTATTACAAATTGTGAACTTTGTGTCTGCTTCACTCACAATGAAGAACTCCCACACAGACGACATGTTTACATGTGGATGTGAGCGTTAGTGTGCCGTCCAAACGGGCCGGGGGCTCGAGGGTCAGCTCGTGAGATGAACTGATGAGGGGAGTTCGATTTGAAGCAGCAGCGACCGATCGACGTATAACATCAAAGTACCGCGAGAGCGATTCGAACGCGTCTGCTCTCTCGATCGGTCTGCGCGTGCTGCTTCAAGTCCAACCGAGAAAGTGACAACTTGAAAAGGACTTGCTTTGTCCGAACACACTTCTGGTCTCACTCAAGTCTAAGCGCTTGCACCCCCCAAAGAAAACACACCTCTTCGAATTTAGACGATTCACATAAATAAATACCATATTTTTATTTAAAACGGCGAATTTTTTGTTTGCAGGAATTAATTATAATAAATTAATTCAATATAAAGTAGGCCTATTATAATTTAGTAAATAACGTATTTATCCTGATGTATTACTTAATAATATAGTTTATATTATAGTAGTAATTATCTGTCTTAAAATGTTATTATTCAGTTAGCTCGTTGTTGATAAATGATTTAAATAATTTCAGCCTGTAAAAGAAAAAGTCTTTTGAATCAGGACTAATAGGCTCATAAACATTATAAGAGTGATATGATAAAATATCAGCTTTGAAAATGTGAGGGAAAACACTGACTCAGCAGCTGTCATTGTGTGAGTAATATAATCAGAGTGAGTAACAAACAATGTTTACAGACATCACGAAAGAATATAAACACCATATTCACAATTTCATTACACATCCTAAAAGATCATTAATAGCTTGCTGTAGTGGTTTACACAGCATACTAGGTTAAATGACTATATAATTCATACATAAAGTCTCTCTCACCTCTAATAAAGCCCCGTTCAGCTCATCGTGTTTTCAGAGGAGTGAAGGACAAACACTGTAACATTCATACATCCATATTCTCGCTTACATATTCTGACCAACGATGTGAGTGACGTCACGTACGCCGGAAAAAACTCTGCTGAGAAAAGATGCCGAGCAGCCAATCGGTAAAAATGACTTCCTTTCTTCTCGTTGGGTCACTTTCATTTTCATTCAGGCCTTTAATTTTAAAATCGCCTCCCGCGTTTTAGAAGCCATTGGACCGCATTCAGTAAAGGAATGGCTGTGATCATCCGGCTGCCAGAAGAAGCGAAACAGAGCCGATAAGTTGTGGGCGGGCGCTGATAGTTAGTTTTAACTCAGCTCTTGCAGGTACCGCTTTGAGTGACAGCTGTGAGGCGATCCTGTTGTCCAATCAGCGTACAGTATTCGTCACACACAGTGGTGGCTGTGAGCTGATGGTGCTGACCAATCAGCGCGCAGCTCTCATCGTTCCGAGTGGCTTTTGTAAGGTGATCCTCTTGTCCAATCAGTGAGCCGCTTTCACTGACGTTCGATGTCTGCTGTTTTTAGCATTTCTCATGTCGAAAGAATAAAAACACAGGGAAGTTGAACTAATGAACTAAAAACTAATAAAGCTTGTTCTTTCTAGAATGATGAAAAGGATTTTAAAAGAAAATAGGGTAGATAGTAAATTATGTACAATGATTTACTTAAATGTTAATTATACTTTCAGTAGCTGTATTAAAACATAGAATATATATTTATGTTATATACTCATAATTTATTAACTAAATTCCTTCCAGCTGACAGGGAACATTCTCACAACTTGCACTAACGTTTTCTAAACATTATATAGTCTAAGTGTTAGGCCTGGAACGTTCTTATAACATTATTCATATTTGATACAACATTTTCAAAACATCCTTATGATGGTGTAGCTACTTCGAAACAAGTTTTTGTAAACATTATATGGCCTAATGTGCCATAAGAAACAGTTTTGTAGTTATAATCGCTACATGAAAACTGGACGTTTCAACATTTTAGAAACATTTCAAAACAATGCTCCGACAGTGTTTTATAACCTGTTATCTGGGATTCTGTCTGCACACTTCTGTTTGCTATTTAGCACTTGAAATCTTTGGAACTCTTCCTTTTCTTATAATCTGTCATTGAAGTTCTACAATAGGCCAAATAAATGGAACTCAGTCAAACAGGCTGAAAATGAGTTACAAAAATCATACAACGTCCCCAAAAACCATTTCTATGCACCAGACAGCTCAGAGATTTGCATGTGAACAAAAGTGCTGTGATCGTCTCATGCATCAGTGTTGAGAGGAACAGCAGACAGACAGAGATAAAGTCATGCTACACTTCACTCATGTGTTTGTGCTTTACTAACCCACAGTCTGACGGGAAACAGCCCAGTTGAGTGGTGACACTGTTATGCAAATGTTTTCAGTCTGTCTGCTTCGTTCATTTCTGTATAGGGCTTAAACAGGTCTTAACATTTCAGAATTTCCAACAAATTAAGGCCTAAATAAGGGCTTAAATCAGAGCAGAAAGATTTAAATGACATGTTGCATGCAATGCAAAAAAAAAATAGTATCATCCTTAAATAGATATGCATTTACTTGAGAAAGAATATATATAATTTTTAGCAAAAAAGTTTTATTTTAATGCATGAGTTGGAGCAGAGACGCAATGTTATTTTAGTTATTTTTTATTAATAGTTTGAATTATTTTCATTTTGATATTTTCTTTTTCATTTTATTTCAGAAAGTTTTAGTAATTTAGTTGTGTATTTTTGTTAGTGGTGTATTTTTTCATGCTTATTTTATGTTTATGAATTTAGTTTTAGTTAACTATACTAAAGTTTTAGAACAGCAACGTTCACTCAAAGGGTGACAACGTCTGAAATAGCTCAAATATGAAATATATTTTGACTTGTTTAACTTTTCTGGTCACAACATAATTCACATACTTTAATTTGTGTTATTTTTTTGCTTTACTATTAGTAGGTGTGTCCAGACTTTGAACTGGTGCTATAAACACCAAAACCAAACAAAGACAGCAGGTTACCCAAACCCAGCTGGAGATGATGGCTTCTTCTCCACTCTGAACTTTCAGGTCACTTCCTGCTTCATTCTCATCCCTCTCATCCTCTCCCTGCATGGCAGCTGTGGATCACGATCTTCTCAGAACCAGTCTACATCTGATGCAGAGGTTTCAATAAGCAAATGTTGCAGAAGAAATGAGCCGAAGTTAGAATGAACTGCTAACGATTAGAGATCAGATCTGTTTCAGCATGTTTATGAGAGGCAGAGACAGAGTCTTTCTATATTTACCTGCTACACCCTGCTAAACTGTGTGTTTGTGGTAATGTGAGAGGAACAAGTTCATGTGAGACCCTCAAGTTCACAGCCCAAATACACAAACATACATTTAATTAACCATTCAAAAATGAATACACAATTAAATTACAGAAAAAGACAAGTGAAAACTTAACATTTGTTATGTTTATAAAGTGTTACTGTAGGTTTATTCTATTTTTGTTTTTTTTCTAAAGTTTCAATTTAAATGTCAGATATTAAGTATTGTTATTTCTATAGTTTATTATAGTGTTATTTATTTGTCTTAAAATACTGTTATTCATTTATGTTTGTAGCTTGTTGTTGACGACTGTATATTCTACAGTGAACAAAATAAAAAATGAAACCATAGAAAATAAACTTGAATAAAGGACCACGTTAGGTTTAATTTATATGAGTACATGTAAAAATCTTGTATTTCGATTCCCTCACCGCCGATGATTTGACACCTGCCACCTGAGCGGCTCGAGTCCAGCCCTATTGAGGGGCAGAAAGACTACGCTCGTCCGCGGCAGCAGGGCGCCCGATAAATAATTACGTCTTTTATGTCTTGTAGTCCGTTTCCGGCGTGGTGCTGTTGTTGTTGAGGCGCTATGGTATGTCAGCGCGGCCTCGATCTTTTCCCGTGAGATTTTGTCGTGTTCTGCGGGTTTCATGTTCCGTGCCGCCGAGATCAAGAGCTTCGGTAAAGCGGGAACCAGCTGGTATGTGTCTCATGTCGTCGGTTTGTTCAGAGCCGATCATGATGTGTTTGATGAGTGTATCTTCTCTGACCCGATCACACTCACAACAAACTAACGTTACCATTGTATTATCATCTAGTTATTATTGAATTGTATGGTTTTACTATGCTATTCTTTGAAATTAAATTCCTCAGTGCATGATTTTGGTAATAATTAATTACCACAACCAACTTAATATGGTATTGCCGCCCGGTACCATCTCTGGACTTTTGTACCAGCACTTTTATTTGCTGCGTTAATACTGTGGTGTATTATTAAAAAATAAATCTTGAAACCATCGATCGATCAATTGATTGATTAGCCAGATTAATTATAATTCCAATCCTTATTAAATAGTGTCATACGACCAGCATTATGAATGGACGCTGCCATTGAGAATGTCATGGTAATACCATCTGTTATTCATTGAAAAAGTACATTAATAAATCCATGCCCTGGTGGAAAATAATGGTGGCCATGCAAAATATTGACACTTTGGGCCTAATTCGGACATGGGACATTATCACTTAAGGGTGTACTCACTTTTGTGGCCAGCGGTTTAGACACTAATGGCTGTGTGGATTTATTTTGAGGGGACAGCACATATACACTTATACAAGCTGTACACTCACTACTTTACATTGTAGCAAAGTGTCATTTCTTCAGTGTTGTTACATGAAAGATATAATAAAATATTCACAAAAATGTGAGGGGTGTACTCACTTCTGTGAGATACTGTATATTCAAACATAACATTTTTGCATATAGATATGCATGTGTGTGTATTTATGTATACATAACAAATATACACAATACACACTCTTGACAAAAAAACTAAAAACTTTCATTTTGGATGTGATTAATCGCGATTAATCGTTTGACTTAATTTTCTCTTGTTTCACCTACTTTCTCTCTTTCGGATCAGGCACTTTCGGCGGATGATGGACGAGCTGGTCCATGACCTGGTGTCGGCTCTGGAGGAGAGTTCAGAACAAGCCCGTGGAGGGTTTGGAGACGGTGGAGATCACGCTCTGGCCGTCGGCTGTCTGTTGAAACGCCAGGCCCGCAAACGCCGTGGCCGTAAACGTAGGTCCGATAACCCTCACCCGCCGTGGGACACCTGCCACCTGAGCGAAGGCTCCGAGTCCAGCCTAGAGGAGCAGAAAGACTACCGCTCGTCCACGGCAGCAGGGGGCGCTCACACCCGCGACGACAACAGCGACTCGGATGAGCAGCTGGGTGCGAAGCGGCGGACGCCCCTCACTGACTCCGGCAGGGGGAAGAGGCCGCTCTGGCTGGACGACTGAGCGGAGCGGACGTTTTGGGAACGCGCAGTTTGCGGAGGCGTCGGAAAGTCAAGCGCATGGCTGTGGACCCGCCACTAGATGTCTCCACCATGCTGGCGCCAGTGTCCAGAGCAACCAACAGCAGGGAGGCGGGGTTTAGTCCGGAGGCCAAAGGGAGCGAATCATACAAAAACAGGGTGAAGAAGAGGAAGTTCACGGCGCAGAGACTCACACAGGACGTGGCGGACGAAGGCGTGGTGGTGGAGAGCGAAGAGGCGGGACAAACGGTCAAAGATAAGATGGACTATGAGGCAGAAAGGCTCAGATGAGGAGATGAGTGACAGGTGGTTAGTGTTCTTCTCTCCTGTCTAGCCCCTCCTCTTCCTGTTTCTCATTCCAGGATGCTCCAACATGTTCTCTTTGCCGAATCCCTTTATCCATTAAGCATGTTTTATTAGATTGTGCTGGTTTTAACTCTTGGAGAACACTTTTTTCTTCAGTTAAGAGATTATAAAGTTAAGAGTTAAGCCAAATAAAGTTTTTTTTGACATGAAAATAGCCACAGAAGCAGGAATAGTGTAAAACACAAATAAACCTGTTTCTCTGTCCTTAGATCTCAGATGATGTCAAAAGGGCATTTTTTGCTTCTTTTCTAGATCTTAGACTATTTTCTTCTGTTCCTACAAACACTGATCTGTTATATGGATCAGGACTAGACCTCTAGTTTTGTAGATCTTTTCTATACCAGAAACATTATTATTAATATTCTTTATTTAAGCCACTGAATATAATAACTACATCAGCATAAGAAATGAATATGGGTGAATCTAATGAAACCGGTCAAGAACATGTCCAGGTCATATTTCAACCCAGATGAAAAAAAGAAGAATTTGCTGTTCAGTTTTCCATAAGTGTTTGTTTGCATGGCGACATTCTTTTTAGGATTTGTCTTTCAACCCCAGATTCCATAATGCACAAAATGCATAGTGCAAAATAAAATATGAATAACACAATAGCATATTACGTAAATCATTGTTTAAATTATTTATCATGGTCCTATTTCTAATGCCTCAAATTATGCTGAATTTAATTAGAGTACTATAATAGTGTTACATTTACAGCAGTATTTTACTGTGACATCTTACAAAGGAACATTTCTTATTGTTCTTAGTCATTTTTCCATTATTACTTTATTATTACTCATTTTTATTACTATTTTGTAGCCATATTGATATTGTAGCAATTTTAAGTATAAATAAAAATGAAATTAATGAAAATAAATAATTTTATTAAACTAATATTTTACATTCCATTTATTCATTTAGCAGAGGCTTTTATCCAAAGCGACTTACAATTGAGGAATACAATAAGCGATAAAAAGAGGCAAACAGACAGTTTACTGGAGCTGTTGCAGTAATAGCATGAGATTCCAATGAGTAATTATGGCATAGGAGTGTAGTTTGAGTATTTCCAATTGTTAGAGATGAGAAGACCAGTACCTCCACCCTTCCTAACCTGACGGGGGGTGTGAGAGAAGATGTTGTTAGAGAGCGCAGCATTACAATGACGAAACTGGGGGAAAATAATGTGTTGTGAACATAGTCACATGATAAAGTCTTCTTGTTGTTTATTTAAAATATATTTTCTTTATTTTTCTTTTATGACCATGGGCATGTTTGTAATGAAATTCATCCTTTTATTTGCCACAAATGGCTTAAAACGCTGTGTAATGTGTGTGATTGCAGTGAGACGAGCAGTGTGAGTAACAGCAGTGATGGGGGTCTGTACACAAACGACGAGGGAAGGCAAGGTGTGTGTACTCGTATATTTGGTAATCACCATTCATCACGTACAGAATGAAGAGCATGTGTTTGAGTGTGTGTGTGTGTGTGTCTCAGCTGACGATGAGCAGAGCGATTGGTTCCATGAGGGCGAGCCGGGCGGGGCTTGTGGGATCGCGGGTGTGGTGCCGTGGTGGGAGAGAGACTCTAACGAACTGGACCTCAATGACCCCATGTTCAACAGCATCCTGACCGGAGCGTTCCCGTTAATGTCACAGGGAGCTCAAAGAGGTGAGGGTTCGGCTCTGGAGTACAGTTCACATGTTTGTCCAGCACAGAACAGAGCTGTAATGTCTGATAGAAACATAAATCTTCATTATGTGAAAATCTAAATTAAAAATATTAATATTAAATACTTAAATTGTAAATGCTAAATATTAGTTTTGTAATTTTACATGTGTAATGAACAATAGTTTTTATTATATTTCTTTAATTCTCTTGTTTTATTTTACTCTGAAGTTACTATAGTAATTTTTCTCATTTTGCTTTTATTTAGTCATTTTCATAGTTTTGTGGGTACATACAGTGGAACGAAACATCGTGCCTCACAGGACCACGGTGCTACATAAATACAAGCACACAACAATGAAGTAAAAAAGAACACTATAAACCTATACACAACTAACTTACTGACATATTTTGACTATAAATATACTATGTATAAATGTTACCCTATACGTAGACTTAAAAATACAAACTGTACGAATGCTTCAAATGAATACTGTGCATGTAGAGAAACATCGTAAGTCAAGCAGCTGGCTGGGGAACAGTGTAAGGGGATTTGTAGTGCATGAGCATGTAAACACACATGTACTATTGAGTCTTTTGTGGGATTATGTACACAGTAATGTGTGAAAAGTGTCTAGTGTGAATACAGGAGAGTGTGTTACTACAGGTTAGGGGTGGGCGTTATGGAACAAATATGATATCACAATTTATTTTTAGAAATATCACGATTTTATCACAATTCTTTGTCATGTTGGTTTTACTATTTTGCAAGTTGTCTGAGCATTACAGCCAAACTAATTTCCCTATTATAAAGCCTTTCAAGGTAACAAAAAATAGAAAAAAGAATGGCAGATATTTAGGCCAAAGTGGGCAAAGATAAAAAAACAAATAAATTATTATTCTTATTAAAAAATAAGAACAAATAAAACAAACAGTGCTTTATTTCCAGGTATAATAGGTGTATTTAGCAGGAGCATTCAAGAAACTGAATGAAGAAATGTAAAAATTAAAAATTATATAGACTGATTCCTAAAGCAACTGTATTAAAGTTTTTCAGTCAATAATAGTGAGTGATTTTCTCTGTGTTATTAACGTTCAAGGAATAGTTCCCCCAAAAATAAAAATGATGCCTGTCTGTCGATTCTGTCATAGTGTTTTATGTTTATACCATCATTTACTCAAAATTAGTTTTAATAGAGTTTCTTTCTTCTGCTGAACATAAATGCTATTTTGAGGAACAAGGAAAACCAAACCGTTTGCCATAATGACAGAAATACAATTGTAGGGTGAACTATCCCTTTAATGACAGTCGGTTGCATGTTTAATACTGTCCCTTTAAGACCTGCACGCGTCTAATATCCAGGCGCGCATCCGTTTGTCTCGGCTGTTTACTTTCATTTTAGACATAACCAACTGAGTCTATATGTAAACCTTGTTGTGTTTTGACCGTATTAGCACAAAACATAACTTAGTTCAGTAACCAGGCGCTGTTTGACAGGGTTTTAGTGCATGTGCTTCTGGTGTATGCGCTCAGAAAAAGCGGACGTCAGACCAGCGCGTGAATGAAACATTTAACCGGCAAGACTTGTATGCAAATAATGCTCTTTTGCAATCGCAAATAAGTGCAGTGTCCTGTCAGAGTAACTACCGCTGTATGTCGTGTTGTACACTATATAGAGACGGAGGCGCCATAACTGTAACTGAAAGAATGTGTGCTGTAGCACGATACTACGATATTTCTTCAAAAGCAGATCGTGGAGACATTTTTATCATCCTCGATCAAAAATCGTCATATCACCCCTACTACAGGTGTTTTGTACAGGCCCACTCACCTGTGTGGAGCACACTTCCAATTGCATAGAAAATCTCAGACAGTTTAAAAAAAAATTGAAATCTTGATATTACTTTTTTTTGTGAAATGTTATAATAGTAATATTTCTTATTTTGTTTTTATTTAATAATAATAATTGTTGTTAATTTTACTAATGAAAAAGCTACAGATTTTTATCCTTATTTTTCATTTTACAGTGAAATATTACAATAGTATTATTTCTTATTTTGTTTTTAGTAACTTTTAATTTTATTTAGTAATACTAATAATAATACTTATTATTGTTACTGCTTTTATAATTACTAAATAAATTATAAAAATTACTCAATTTTTCTTAAATACTTTTTCTTAATTTACAGTGACATTAAAATAGGAATATATCTTATTTTGTTCTTGCTTTGTAACTTTTATGTTTTAAAAATAATTTTTAAGTCACTGACAATTTTATATATAAAAATTAAATTCTATTTTCCCCCTAAATCGTGCAGCCTTAAAATGTGGTATCTGGAAATGGTGTCCGTGTTTCAAGGAGGTGTACTCTATCTGGAGAAAGATTTGTTCCTGTTCCTGTGGTAATCTTTAGACTTGTGTCTCTGACTTGTTTTTCAGGGTTTCAAGCGCGGCTCGCTCGGCAGGCCTGTCTTCAGCAGTCACAGGTATGTGCACTTGTGTCTAAAATATGAACTCATTGTTTAATATTTATGTATATGTAATTGAATTCTCTTTCCAAAAGGGAACCTCTCAAGGAATTCCTGATCGATTACCCAGACTATCCCAGGATCCTCATGAGTAAGTCCCAGTGGTGGAAAGATTACTGAAAAAACATACTCAAGTAAAAGTACCATTACCTTCCAAAAAATGAGTGAGTGGAGTAAAAGTACTTGAGTAAGAGTAAACGAGTAGCCTATTTAAAAGTACTCATGAGTATTGAGAAGTGAGTACTGAGCTGTGGATTCTACCCCGTCATAATAAATGCTGTACAATGCATTATTTTATTTAAAAACATTCTGTAATTCACATTATCTTGTTTGTCATAAAGAATATCTATCATCCAGTAGTTTTAATTTTGACTCTCAACTCTTAATACATCAAAACAGTATTCAGTTGAAGAAAAAAATGAAAGCTATTCTCAATACAATCATCCTCATTTAAATCATAAAGTTTGGAAAAATCATTTAAAAGCATGTGTAAGGCTGCTGAGACAGCATGCTGGTGTTGCACATAAAATATTAATGCTAAGAACAGTGCAAATACAAACACCATTATAAATTCATAGTTCACTATCACACACCATGATATGGGTTAAAACGAGAGCCCATTTCTCTCCAAAACAGTGGCAGTTTTAGCGTTTTGCAATAATGAATGAAATAAATAAACTTGGATAATTTGTTACAATTTTAACATAAATGCACATTGTTCTATAAGGATGACATCATGCCATACCTTTTACACATTTACTCAAATTGTTATGCTGATAAAACAATTTGTAAGAAAAAATGTATTAAATAGCGAAGTATTTCTGGGGAAACTTTTCAAAAGAAAGCAAACGCACGTCTCGTTGCTGAGCCGCGGCGGTCTCGGTGAATCAGCAGCATCCACAACTGAATGAAACAAAAAGTGTTGAACTTGACATTGTTTATACGTGAGTGCACTTGATAAATAAAGGTGGGTTGTATAAAATGAATTTAAAAAAAGTATAATATTAATGAGCTGCAGTTTTATTACATCACGCGCTGACACAGATGAAGTATATAAACGCCGCGGGTCATCAATAAGGTACATATTGGTCCTCAGTTTGAATACATTATTTCCAAGCGTTTTAGTGTTCCCAAAACATTTTCAGAAGTCAATAAGTTCAACAAGCAACAACGAGTTATCCAAGTGACTGCTGCAGAACACACAAGACGAGGCAGCGCACATCGCGCGTCTGTAAGTGAGCGGGAATTATACTGAACATGTCACTTGCGGGACTGTACGCAATACCCACAACATCACACCAAATTCAAGGCCTTGTAGATAGGCAAGCATATATACAAATCATTTAGTAAGCAGAAATCTGAAATGTACCTTAACATATTAGAGGAAGATGCTGATAACTCGACTGAATTGATGCCTGAAGAAAGCACTTCCAGCAGCCATGATAAAAACAGTTGGCGGTTAAAGTTTTCTATGCACAATTTGATTTGATGAAAGTCACGAGACCGATTACTCTCTCTCTATCCAATCCCGTTGATGGATACAAATTATTAAAATAAGCATGTAACGACCACAAACGGAGGAAAATAGCAGAGTAAAAGTACCGATACATCACTTAAAATGTAAAGTAAAATTACAAAATGTTTAAACTACTCAAAAAAGTACTATTACTGATAAAAACAACTTAATTACTGTAACGTGAGTATTTGTAATTCGTTACTTCACACCCCTGGTAAGTCCTGATTGGCTCAGAAGTGTTTGGCAGCTCAACATGGCGTAGTTTAGTTTTTTATGCTGACCTATTCATTTATTATGAATAATATGATTTTTTTGTGCATCCATTTTGTTTTTTTTATTAATAAAAAAATATATATAAAATTGTCAAATTCATAAAGTAATTTGCTGTATTACCCAAGCAAAAAAGATATTGCTACATTGTTATTTGATGCATTTTATTTATTTTATTTATCATTTAAATTAATCTTTTAACATTAATCTTTTAAATAACATTAATTAAAATGAATCTTTTTAATTTAATGGTGGGTGATATAAAATGTGTGTAATATATCCCCTATGCATAACTTCATATCCGGCTTGTTTTAAGAGTTGTTTGTCCTCCTCTGCAGCTCGTGGTTCAGCTCTGGGGTCAGAAGAGACCAAGTAAGACGTGCTTTGATCAATCTGAGCTTTATTTACTGTATGTTGAGTTTCAGGCCTGTATGCGTGTTATAAACTCTTCATGTGAACGTCTATTGTGTGATATGTGATGTTTTACATGTGTCTGTCTGACATGTTTGCATATCCGCAGATGCTTTGGGATTCTCGCAGCGACAGAAGCCACAGGAAAAGCTGCTCTTTAAAGACTGCCAGCAGGTAATAATATATATAATGTGTAATTTCAAAATACATAATCTTGGCAGTAAGTATCCTAATCTCTCTCTCTGTAGACAAACAAGTGGTCATCTTGGCTCTTTGTGTACTGGAGATATAAAGAGACGACGGAAAGCTGCGCCTGTGGCTGCCCCGTCATCCTCAGGTAACTCACACACATTTACCATCACAGCTGTTGGATGATCTGAAATGCTTCTGTAAAGAGACTTCAGAATAATACATGTAAATGGTGCCCTCTTCTTTAACACAAACGCTTCATGGAAACATGTGACCGTGTGTCGTCAGGAAGAAACCGAGGCTTGTCGCCATGGTAACGGTAAACTCAGTGGGGTTATGTGACGGATTGGCAGCTGAGCAGGCAGATCAGTGCTGATCTCATTTCCTCATTAAAGAACATCATTTCCTGCTGTGATCTGTGACGCAGAGCACATGGCCACGGCCCTCAAGGGTCACAGGTCACAGAGCTGAGATTACCAATTTCTCAGAAACTTGTTAGAGTTTATGAGGAGCAGGAACAGTGACGTGTAACATCAGGATTATTTGAAACACAACCGAGGAAAGCACTCTCCACTGAATTTATGGGATTTTCAATGCAGCCATGTCCAGAAACACAGATTTGCATGCTAACACTTTACAGTAAGGTCCGAGTTTGGATGCTACGAAGTACAAATTGACAACATGTCATGTTTTGGTCACACTGTATTTTACAGTGTTCATTCATTTTATGTATTTACATAAATCAAAAAAATTGGTTAACTAAACTTTTTATTGGACATTTGATTTATTTAGTGGGATTTTAAATGCTCTTCACACGAGTTCATCTGAAGATCTTGCTTAAGGACTCTTTCAACCCATTAAGTGCATTACAGGAATCAATGAGCTTTACCGTTTTAATGCAGCTTATCCCTTTCTCTCCGTGTCTCTCTCTCAGGTGTGGTGGGTGAGGGCGCTGCTCCTCTGCCGGAGTCGAACATGGGGAACCGTATGCTGCAGAGTATGGGCTGGACCCCGGGGTCGGGCCTGGGCCCTGATGGCAGAGGCATCACGGAGCCCATTCGTGCGTCTCAGAGGCCGAAGGGAGCCGGACTGGGCTTCAACTGAGCTCGAGTCGAGAACAACTTATGCAGAGACAGCAGTCCGGGCCCTCAGGTCGCCTTTCTCTCCGTTAACAGCAGCCAGCCAGCAGAGGGCAGCACTGAGGTGATAGAGATGACTGACAGCATAAAACGAAATAGGACACCTGCACTGGCCCAGACAAGGACTGACTCCAGAGCTGCCTCACTGCCGCCACACACACACACACACACCGACTCATTTCAACACAACCACTAAAGCTTATGAATTAACTTCAGAAAAAACATTATTCACCAAAAAAGTAATGAAAGCCATTTGTAATGAAAAAGTTTCTACAGTATAGGATGAATTTAATGAGGAAATATTTAGCTGTAAAAATCATAGGAATAATAAATTGTATTTTGCATGACATAAAAATGAAGCCTGTTTATTGGACCTTGAAGATTTTGTGCTTTATGACATTATTTTCAAGTTAATTAAGCACATTTCTCCCAGCATTCTTGTTACTGTAATGATTTAGTTAAAATGAGAGTTCATTATATTTAGTGTAATAGTGACAGTCGTTATTTTGTCACATTGCAACAATGATCATTTGAAAAATAAATGCACTTAATTGTCAACAAAACTAATAATGGTACTAAAAACAGGCTTCATGCAAAATATGATTTATTATTATATTATTTTGATGTTGGTTTTTCACTCTGCAGAAGTATTTTAGTGATTATCAGTGATGTTAATTGCAAGTCAAACCTCAGCGAATACCAGCGGAAATGAGCAAAATATTTTATTAATAGTTTTTTTATTATTGTTTTTTCCAAAATAATTTTTAACACTTTCACCTCATAAAAACCTATGTATTTTAGCAGAATAGATCAGTCCAAATTATCATCTGTCTCCTGTATGTATTTGATATTTGTACATCTGATGTCGCTGATAACATCATTAGTTTCCTTTTTTGGTCATTTAAATTTGTATTTTCCATTTAATGTTTTAAACGTTTTTGAATCCTGTTTTTTGACGTTTGTGCAAATATCATGCACTAGTAATGAATGTCAGTTCCTCAGCCAATCACATGCTCATGAAAGCTGCATGCGTTAAATGCTGAAACGCTGCCGACTGAAGCAAGCGACCGCTGCTCTTTTACGGGACTCGGCACACGCGTGTTTTAATAATGTTATAGGAGGGTTTATGGTCCACTTTGTTTATTTCCAAGATTCAGTGAACTGCGTGTATGTCTCAGCAGCGTTTGAGTAATGAATAGGATTAATTGACTGAATTGGCTTAGTTGAGATGGAATTAACCGTCGAAGGAGGCGACGCACTTACTACTGATGACTGTCATTTCTGATTGTCACGAGGTGAAGATTACGCCATTGTTGGGTAAACACTTCAATGCCTCTTACGAACAATCCCAGATGATTGGAGATGCTATTATCTCGGCAGAACGTTTAGGAATCCGCTCGCTGAGACAGGAAGAGTCTTTGACATCACTTCCTCTCTGGTGTCTGAGCAGAAATGTACTTCCCTGAATGAAGATAAGTGTTTTTTAATTTGTTTTTGGGAACATGTTGTATTTTTAACCATGTTTGCGCTCCGAACGAACAGTTTTCAAGTGGTTGTTGACCTGAATGAGGAGCACGTCCGGTTCGTCTCTTCTGTGATCTGTACAACATGCCAAACTCACAAGCATGCCACCTTTATTTACATCGGTCTTTGTCATTTTTGCTAATTTGCATATTAGGAACAGGGATGATATGATCTCTGTGTGTGTTCAAGTCAAAGTGACGTGTTGTTCATACTGTAGATCAGTATTAAAGCCTTCTCTGATCAAGGTTGAATCTTTGAATCTTTCCCATGATCCTCCATCAGATTACATTTCAAAACACAGTTATTATAGTTGAATAAAAACAAAACCAAGAAATTTAAGAAAATTAAATAAACTTTAACTGAAATAAAATAAGTTAAAGGTATTTTTAAAACATTTTATTTCAGCTAGTTGCCTTTGCAACCGCTCATTTTATTTAGTTTAACTTGATTTACTAGAATACGGCTGAAATAAAATGAGTAAAAACTATATAGATGAATGAAATAGCAAAACACACAATATAAATTACTAAAACTTTAATTAAAGTGACAATGCACAATTTAGATGTATGTGTGTGTGTGTGTATATATTAATAAAACATTTTAAATAGTTTTATCATTTATTACAAAATAATAATAATAAAAACTATATATATTATAATAGTGTCTGGTACTAAAATAATACTGGTTCATAGTCATTAGAAAAGGTCATTTCAACACAGCAAAAATAGTTTTAAATTCGTCTCAGGGTGTGAGAATTTTAAAATAATGTTAATTATGAAATCATTAAAAAATGTTTTGGAAATGATTTCAAATGTATGTTTTGTAAAAGTCTTTGTTAAATTGTAACATCTCCAGAAATCTTGACATTATTTTAATAGTAAGATCTTGCACAATCTGTTAAACATCTCTTTTGTTGTTCTGCTGCAAGATAATCAGTGCTGTGGGTCTACAAGACCATGAGCTTGAGTAGATGAACAGCTTTATTAGGAGAAAACTCAATTATCATGTCGATTGTCTTCAGGGGTGTGTTTTACGGTAATTATCTCATATTCCCAGTGTGTTTGCTGGGATGACTATCAGTGAACAGATCAATACTCTCATCAGTTCAGCTGATCTGGAGAGTAATTATAACTGTGCAATCTAGCAGAAAATTACACCTCGACTCGACGGCTTTCTGTTCTGCTTAGCTTGAAGATTTATTCATAGCGTCCAGAGTCAGTGTGAACAACAGAATCCTGATTAGTTCTAAAACAGAATGCACTTTATTATTTTAAATAAGACCGTGTTCAAAATATGGGATGTGAATGTGTTTAAGATATATTTCAGATACATAAGATATGTTTCTACTATTAATTAGCCATCAGTTCATTAGATTATTAAAATGGACACGGTTTTGTAATTTTAACTTTTGAATAGAACTGAGAAAGTAAAGACCAAGGTACCTACTTGTATGTGATAATTAATCTTACCATATCTAATAGTTCTCTCTCTAAAAAAACATGGGATTTATTGCTTAAACATTTTTGCTATATAGATAGATGTTTATATATAGAGAGATACAGATATATATATTTATATAGAAAGATATAGATATATTTATAGATAGATAGATAGGCCTTTTATTGTGGATCAGCCCTAAGACACACCTGTGCAATAATCATGCTGTCTAATCAGCATCCTGATATGCCACACCTGTGAGGTGGATGGATTATCTCGCCAAAGAAGTGCTCACTAACACAGATTTAGACAGATTTGTGAACAATATTTGAGGGAAATAGTCCTTTTGTGTACATAGAAAAGTCTTAGATCTTTGAGTTCAGCTCATGAAAAATGGGGACAAAAACAAAAGTGTTGCGTTTATAGTTTTGGTCAGGATAGATAGATAGATAGATAGATAGATAAAGCAATGTTGTTAGCAAGTCCAGTGCTATAACTTAGCATAACAAGACAAGTTTTAGTCCAGTGTGATAACATTAGTAGTTTCATGAAAAAGAAAGTCCAACTCAACATGCGGGTTATAAAGCTGTGTCATCATCTGTCTCTGTGCGTGAGACAAACGAGATGAGAATCATCCCAGTCAGAGGAAATCCAGCCTGTAATCCTGCTCAGCTCATCACTTTGAGACCTGAGTTACGTAACGCTCGGCACACAGGTAACGACTGTCACTGATACTCACATATCCACACAAATTCATAATAACATGAGAGGATAGAAATGTGACCGTAAACAGTACATTCACCAACAACCTGATGACTGTTGCACACCTGGAAACTGTTTTCTAGATGTCTGTGTGGTCTGATTTTGATCTTAGGTGAGTAAAGGCATGAAGGTGGTCAGTCAGTTTGTCTTGAACCATGCACTGAACGCTTTTTATGAAGACCTAATTACAGGATTTCCCAGGTTAGTGACATTGTATTTTTGAAAGATATTCAGTTTTTGTTTGAGGACTGAGTGCTATGATTAACGGACTTTAAAATAAATTGAGTGTTTACTGTTGTCCTTTTGTATCTTACACACTATTCTTCCTATACTGTAAAGCTGCTTTGACACAATCTGAATTGTTAAAATCACTATATAATTGCACTATATATCATTGCAATTAGTAGCATAATTGTATTGTATTACAAATGTCTGCACATGTTCTGCTATTTATATGCAAGTAAAGCTTTGTTTACACTACTTTACAAATATGCAGCATTTTGGTTCACAAGCCATTAACTGATGGACTGGAGCGGTGTGGATTGTGATGTTTCTATTAGCTGTTTGGACTCTCATTCTGACGGCACCCATTCAGATCCATTGTTGAGCAATGATTAATTTCTCCAAATCGGTTCTCATTAGGAAACAAACTCATCTACATTTGGATGGCCTGAAGGTGAGCATTTTCAGCAAATCTTCATTTTTAGGTGAAATATTCCTTTAAGATGCCAGATACCATGTTTGCTCATTAGTGCAACCTGGTAAAGGTGTCTAAATAATCAGTTGTGCTCTCATACAGCATCCAGGACTGCTGCTGTTTGGGTTATAACATGTTTTAAAAGACCAGCAGTGCATGCCATGGAGATATTTGCTCTTTGTGAAATATTTCACCCGAGAGCTATAATGCAGTGGTCAGACCTGTCTGTCTGATCTGGGTGTAGTTGAGATCTGGAGGGATGATGAGGAGGATGTTTAATGAGGAGTGTTTCCTGCTGTGTAGTCTGCAATGACAATGATGATGGCGAGAGAGTTGCAGAATCGAGTAAATGTCGGACTTAGACACAGAAAGCGTTGAGATCTCCTTTTGTTTTCAGCTCAGTGTATGTTTGCTCTCGGCTCATGAGTGGACAAAGGCTTTTCCAGCTAATACCACTGAAAACACTGTCTGTTTACCTCCTGCGTGATGGAGGCTTTCTCATTTCAAACACGAAGTTACACTTGATCTCGCATAAACACTTTATTGTTTCTTCAAAGTTTGCAGAGGATTGGGCTAATTACCTGTGCAGGAGATGAGGCCTTGTTTTAAACGCAATTTCGAAGACAAGAATTGCATTAATGTTTATAGTGTAAATCTGTATGTAGCCTTCAGATGTATGTGTTCAGACAACACTTGGATAGTTTTTGATACTTTTATTTAAGTCGCATATCCCTTTGCCATGGTTTCACTTTACAATGCAAATACCATGGTAGGCTATATTATAATAGCCTATAATGCATAGTGTTTATCAAAAATTTCCATGGTATTACCATCTGATCCCGTCATTGTGTGTTTCTAAGCCTATATAACGGGGTTGGAAGCTGGTTAGAAAATAAAACACTGTCTACACTAAAATTGCAGTAGCCTTTAAAATATCGCGTGCAGCCTACTACAGACAGCTTCATCAACGACAGCGTTTTAGTTTCGTCGCGTTCCTCGCGATTAGAAAGGATTCACGTCGTTTGTTTTCCGTTTTTTCTTTCATTTAACTCTCAGATCGAAGCCCCACCTTCTCACCTGAGCAAGCTTAATAGTATTCAGTAGAGCGCGCCCTCATTGGTCGATTATCTGCTGACGTTGTCATCGAGGCGGGAACAACGTGTATTTAATATTCATAAGCAGGTTTAAGCGTTTGCGCTGCAGTAGCAGAAACACAGTGAGGAGAAACAGACGACAAGAAGAGAGAGAGAGTTAGTGTTTTCAGTTTTCTCAGGTTATGCTTTCATTCTTCGCTGTCTAATGGATCTAGTGCAGTTTTTTCACCCGGAATCATTTTTCTTTCCCTCTGAACAGAACAAGTAAGTAACTTATACATTTATTAACTTAATTTGGGCATAATTATTATTTGATATGTACTATCGTATGAGTTATTTTCTTTACTGCTTTAACTTTGATGTATATATATTTTTATATATATAAAATATTGTAATTATAGGCCACTTTATATAGGATATACAGGATCATATAGTAGAAAATGAACAAAATGGCTATAATGTTGTTGGACTGATTAAAGAAGATCTCATATTAATTTATACAATTATTTTGGTGTAAACTGTTTACTATGATACATTTTTATGGGGGACATGTGACTTACATGCATGAGTAACTTATACATGACATGTATTTGATTTATTATATTGATTTATAATAAGATAAATATATGCATGTTGGAATGTAATAGTCAAACTTTATATACATGTGATCATGAAAGACATATTTTTAAGAAGAAATATTTTTTTTGATCCTTTGATAGATATTCAGTTCAAGATATATCAGTTATAATTTGATGATAAAAGATAAAATAGTAGATGGAATAAACATGATTTTCAATAGATAAGCATCTTATTAATATATTAATAATTATTTTAGATGCACTTGCAACCTGTCCATCATCAGACAATCATACCTGTTTAAATTCCTCAAAGACTTTGTATTCTTCAGCCTGTTGGGTTCTGGGTTCTTAAACGCACCAGATGATGGTCCTCAAGTTTTATTTTAGAAACCATCATGGTTTAAAGGACCCAGAAATCAATATGCTGATTGACAGAACATGTAATGTACCATCAACCATTGATCAATCTTCATTCTGAACAGAGTAAATGATTACTGTACTGAAAGGAATGCAGTTCTACCCCACACTTTAAAAGAGTTGAGAAACTATGGAGAAATCACAACTATAATCCTGCGGTATATTTACTTAAGAATCGAGGCAGAGCGCTTTAATAAGCACACGTTCTGGCAGCGTTCACCGACCGTCTTACAGCAATAGGATTTGAGATGTGTGATGGAGTCACAGGTAATTCCTCTGGATCCCAGACGAAACCCTGATGGGCTTTAGGATCACGTTACTGTGTGTGTGTGTGTGTGTGTGTGTGTGTGTGTGTGTGTGTGTGTGTGTGTGTGTGTGTGTGTGTGTGTGTGTGTGTGTGTGTGTGTGTGTGTGTGTGTGTGTGTGTGTGTGTGTGTGTGAGATAAAAGGTGTGTTCAGGTGCTGTGTGTGCTGTAAACATTACTTCTGACATAGTGGGAAATATAGTTGTGCTGATATAAAGAAAAACCACTAATTTGCTGTTCTGTCAGATTGGATTCATGTACTGTGAAACAAATCCTGGTACATTTACAGTACAAGTGGTTTGAGGTTCATCAAAATTGTCTTTCCATGAACCATGGCTAATAAAAATACAAACATTATAAACATAACTTGTAACATGCACAGCGTGACCTGCAGAAGGACAAAACACCATCAGGGCGATACACAGGATGTTAAAATAATGCTTTTACGGCTATTAGTTTTAATGCGGTTTAACCGTTAAACAAACTAAAGTTTGGGGTTAGTACGTTTATTTAATGAGTTTGAAAGAAGTCTTTTTAGGCTGCATATACAGTAATCATGGGAAATATTATTATAATTTAAAATATGTGTTCTACTTTAATATCATTTAAAACATAGTTTCTTCCTGTGATGCAACGCTGAATTTTCAACGTTACTCTTCAGTGTCACACGATCCCTCAGAATTCATTCTAATATGCTGATTTAAAAAGGCAAATTATCAATGTAGAAAACAGTATACAATACAGACAATCCTTTTTTTTCATTCTTTGATAAATTTAAAAGTTAAAAAAGAACTGCATTTATTTGAAATAAAAATTGTCTGTAACATTTTAAATATTTCAATTTTTTGGGCAATTTTATGTCAAAAATATATATAAATAAATAAATAGTTTGATAAATACAAATAACATAAAGTCTAACCCCCCAAAAATATGGAAAAATATTTTGTTATAAAAAATAATAATTTGCCATAAAATCTTTAATATATTAACAACAATTCACTGAAATATATGTATTTTCTTTCATGTGGAGTTAAATTATAATTGTGTACAGTTTTATGCAGTAAAATTAAATGTATATTTTTATATAATTTATATGGGTAAAGATTTGATTTAAAGTATTTTTTTTAAATTTGCTTTCAGTTTACTTGTTTTTACTGCAGCATTTGACCTCTTTAATGATAATAATAATATTATAAATAACATTGTCTGTAATAATAATATTATTATTAATATTATGTGTAATAATAATCACATGTGTTGTAAAGATAATGCAGGCGTGCATTTGTCTCTTTCTCTGAGCTCTCATTATTCTGTTGATTCCCAAAGGTTTCTGGACATGATGTTGATCGACGGACACTGTCCCGCTTACATCAAGACGGAGCCATCGAGCCCTTCCTCCCTGTCGGACAGTCTGACCCAGCACAGTCCCGCGGCGCCGTCGGACGCTGGGAGCAGCTACAGTTCAGTAACTAAAGGGAACCCATCAGGTCTGGACTCTCCCGCTTCATACCCTGCAGCCGAGGCGGATCTCAGGCCCCCCGGCGCCCCCTGCAGGCTGCTGGAGGAAACGCAGGAGAAGCGCGGGTACGGGCTGAGCTCGGGCCCCAAACGCCTGTGTCTCGTGTGTGGAGACGTAGCGTCTGGTTTTCACTATGGAGTGGCTTCCTGCGAGGCCTGCAAAGCATTCTTCAAACGCACCATTCAAGGTCAGGACACCAATCAGATGTGTGTTTGTGCGTCCATCCTTCAGGGTTATTTACATTTACATTTAGCAGACGCTTTTATCCAAAGCGACTTACAATTGGGCAATATTTAGCATTGATATACTGTTATTGATTTTGAATTTAATTTGATATTTTCTGTTTTTATTTTTAGATATTTTCTTGTGTGTTTTTGTCATTTTTATTATTGTCATTTTAGTATTTTTATAAAGTTTTAGTTATTTTAGTACCGCAACTTAAACTAAACAAAAAAAACAATGCTGCTTTGGCATCTAGCTGAAATAACATGATACATAAAATGAGTTTTTATATTTGGTTTAATTTCTATTAATGATTAATATGTGAATAATGATTACTTATGATTACTAAAATAATGATTTATTTCATGTAAGGACCATGTTTTTATGGTTTAGTGAACAACGATAACCCTGGTCTGTATTAAATATAAACTTTATTTTGGTTCATGTTCATCTTGAACGTGAACACATTGCACAGTATCCAGTGTGATCTGCTTTGTTGATATATTACACATTTGGACAAATATAGTTGGTGATTCATGTGTTTCGAAGATTAGGGTCATTAAATTGTTAAAATAAATGTTTCTGTTTCAAAGAAATGCATTATAAATGAAAAATGCATCTCGGTTTCCACAAAAATATGAAGCAGCACAACTGTTTTCAAGATTGATAATAATAATAAATATTTCTTGAGCAACAAATCAGTATATTAGAATGATTTCTGAAGATCATGTGACACTGAAGACTGGAGTAATGGAAAGACTGGAGATGCTGAAAATACAGCTGCGCATCACAGCAATAAATTCCATTTTAAAATATGTTGTAATAATATTTCACAATATTTGTTATAAAACAAATGCAGCTTATGCAGTTAGTTGCACAGAGGAAAGTGTGTCTGTGTGTGTTTTGGCTAGAGGAATATTTTGATGGGAATGATGGTCTGTTTGTTTGTTTCAGGAAATATCGAGTACACTTGTTCGGTCAGCAGAGACTGTGAGATCACTAAACGGAGGAGGAAGTCCTGTCAGGCCTGCCGCTTCAATAAGTGTCTGTCTGTGGGAATGCTGCGAGAAGGTGAGTGTGTGTGTGTGTGTGTGTGTGTGTGTGTGTGTGTGTGTCTGTCTGTGGGAATGCTGTGAAGGTGAGTGTGTGTGTGTGTGTGTGTGTGTGTGTCTGTCTGTGGGAATGCTGCGAGAAGGTGTGTGTGTGTGTGTGTGTGTGTGTGTGTGTGTGTGTCTGTCTGTGGGAATGCTGCGAGAAGGTGAGTGTGTGTGTGTGTGTGTGTGTGTGTGTGTGTGTGTGTGTGTGTGTCTGTCTGTGGGAATGCTGCGAGAAGGTGAGTGTGTGTGTGTGTGTGTGTGTGTGTGTGTGTGTGTGTCTGTCTGTGGGAATGCTGCGAGAAGGTGTGTGTGTGTGTGTGTGTGTGTGTGTCTGTCTGTGGGAATGCTGCAGAAGGTGTGTGTGTGTGTGTGTGTGTCTGTCTGTCTGTCTGTCTGTGGGAATGCTGCGAGAAGGTGAGTGTGTGTGTGTGTGTGTGTGTGTGTGTGTGTGTGTGTGTGTGTGTGTGTGGGAATGCTGCGAGAAGGTGTGTGTGTGTGTGTGTGTGTGTGTGTGGGAATGCTGCGAGAAGGTGTGTGTGTGTGTGTGTCTGTGGGAATGCTGCGAGAAGGTGTGTGTGTGTGTGTGTGTGTGTGTGTGTGTGTGGAATGCTGAGAAGGTGTGTGTGTGTGTGTGTGTGTGTGTGTGTGTGTGTCTGTCTGTGGGAATGCTGTGAGAAGGTGAGTGTGTGTGTGTGTGTGTGTGTGTGTGTGTGTGTGTGTGTGTGTCTGTCTGTGGGAATGCTGCGAGAAGGTGAGTGTGTGCATGTTGTGTGTGTCTGTCTGTCTGTGGGAATGCTGCGAGAAGGTGAGTGTGTGTGTGTGTGTGTGTGTGTGTGTGTCTGTCTGTCTGTGGGAATGCTGTGAGAAGGTGAGTGTGTGTGTGTGTGTGTGTGTGTGTGTGTCTGTCTGTGGGAATGCTGCGAGAAGGTGAGTGTGTGTGCATGTGTGTGTGTGTGTGTGTGTGTGTCTGTCTGTCTGTGGGAATGCTGCGAGAAGGTGAGTGTGTGTTTGTGTGTGTGCATGTGTGTGTGTGTGTCTGTCTGTGGGGGAATGCTGCGAGAAGGTGAGTGTGTGTGTGTGTGTGTTTATGAATCTCACAAAAACATCACATTTCTCTGCAGAATCCAAAGAAAATGAAGCCTGATTTACTTCATTATTTTTAGAATGTTTTTCATCTGTTTAAACTGTATAATTTTAGATTAATGAATTTTTTTTCTGAGAATTGTGGGTGTAAATGTGTCCAACTGTCATAAAATCCTAACTATATCATTTTAGTTTTGCCATGTTCTTGACAGGATTTCTGAATTATATGTTCTTGATTGTTTTAGATTTGCTTCATGCAGTGCAATAAATAACATGAATGACACTCTATGCAGGTTCTCTTGATTTGTTTAGCTATGAAAGTGCCTGAGATTAAAACCAGCGGTTCTCAATTCCAGTCCTCCAGTCCAACATTCAACGGACGAGTGTGACATAATATAGCTTTGTAAATATACACCATTTAAATTCATATCTCGCACACTTCAATGCACTTTCCTGTGATGTCCACTTTGCAGGGCACTTACATTCGAATAGAACAAACGTCTGAAGCGATAAGACAAACATACAACACATGCAGAGCGGGGGGTGTGAGGACTGGAATTGAGAACCGCTGGATTAAGCGCGCACATATCATTATTATTATCTGGCTTCTTAAATATGCAGCTGTACGCAAGTGCTTTCACAAACACAACCGTAAAAATAATAATGATACGCAGTCAGCAAATAGGCAAAGACTGTTATATTAGTGCAGGTGTGGAGTCGCATTATAGCTGGCCTGATTTGATTTCAGTGCACCTGCTCTTTTAAAAGTGCTTCCAGAAATGTTTAAAAGCCAGTTTCTTGAGTTGTTTTTCTCATCCCAGTATCTATCTATCTAAATGTGTGTGACTCAGGTGTGCGTTTGGACCGGATGCGAGGAGGACGGCAGAAATATAAGAGAAGAATGGACTCTGATTCCAGCATCTTCTTCAGTGTACAGCAACCTCACCGAAAACAGCGTAAGAATCACACCGCACCTCAGACAGATACATCTGCATTAGTCTATGTGGCCAGGATTTATACATTTACTAAAATGTCTAATGATTAAAGACTGGAACAGTCAGGTTCTGGAAAACAAAAATCTCATTCATTTTCTCCATAGTGAAATAGATTTTTAACGATAACTTTTAAAAATAGACCTACTGTGCACTCCGAGGTTATTAATTGATGGTGTATGCTTTTTTTGATGCCATCAGTTTGCATTATTTCAACATGTCTTATATAATTGTATAATGGTGGAATTCCTGATTAAATAAAAACTACCTTACACATGATGCTGTAAATAAAATTCCACCAATCAGAGTCGCAGAGAGCAAACTGCATCAAACAAGTGCTGAGCTCCGCCCACTTCCATTAAGCACCACTAATAATGTTATCAAGTCGGTTTCCTCATGCTCTCAAAACAGAAATATTTGAAAATATGTGTGTGTATATATATATATATATATATATATATATGTGTGTGTGTGTGTGTGTGTGTGTGTGTATATGTGCTTATTTTGCAATAAACTTAATATATTATGTTTATATATCATTTATTTACAATCAACTACTTTTATATTTCTCTTATAGTTTATATTTCTCCATTTTTTTATGTAATTTGCAATGGCTCATGGGATTGTAGTTCTTTCTCTCATTAATGGCCATAAGTAGACAGTCATGTACCTTTTGTCTTTTTGTCTGATTTTAAGACATTTTTGCTTCAAATAAAAGTTTGTAATATTGGGATTTTCCTCTTAGCTGGGTGGCTTGATTAATTATAGCTCTTTTTTTAAATCCCAATGGGAAAAAAATTGAAAAAATACTTCTGGAACCAGCGGTGTTGAAAAAGTGGGCGGGAATTAATGCACTCTATTCATACTTGCTGAAGGTAATGAATGAAAATTAGTTTGACCAATAGCATGCGGGCATTGTACATGATCGACCAATCGTGGCGTGTAAAGGGCGGGATCTAGAGAGAGCAAGCAAAGTAATGCAAATTTGTGTGTATAATGTATGAGGACATGTCAGCGGGAAAACAAAGTCCAAACCTGGACATTTTAGGCAGTTTAGAAATCCGTCCAGGACATGTCTGAAAAAGAATGTATGGTCGCCCATGTGTGTTAATATTCTGTGTTTCTTTCTGTTAGCGTCCTGCAGCACTCAGGGGGAGAATAAGGTGGTGACCCTGCTGTTGGGGGCGGAGCCAGAGAAGGTGTGTGCCATGCCTGACCCCGCCCTCCCTGACAGTGACATCAAATCCCTAACGACCCTGTGTGACCTCACCGACAGAGAGCTGGTGCTCAACATCAGCTGGGCCAAACACATACCAGGTACTAACAGACCAAAGAGACTTTAATTTAACACACACACACGTATTATCTGCTATTTGTTTTGGATACACAGAGATAAAGTGCTGTTAGTTCGGATGTGTTTCTGTGTAACCTAACAACACACACACAGATTCTGTGACACTGGAATGTCAGATGCATTCGATGTTTTTAGAGGAATTTGATTATGAAATGTCTTCTATACTCAACACATCGGTTCTTTTAGCAGCTCTAAACACACATGTGTGTGTCTCAGTGAGGATTCTTCATAGACTTCTATCATCATTAAATCTTGTATATTTACTACATACTAACTCTAATGTCTGATTTATTTGTAATAATTTTTTCAAGGATGTCCTCTGTCATTGTCCTCAAGATTTCATCAGATTTTGCTCACTTTTACAACTATATCTCAGTATCTACACACACACACACACACACACACACACACACACACACACACACACACACAGAGAGAACTGGCCAGCACCTGTTTTTGTGTTGATACTGACCTCTGTAGTAATGCTTACAAAACAAACCACAAAACCAGGTGTGTGTGGCTCTCCATAACATGTGAGTGACTGATTATATGCCATGGCTTTGTGCACTAGATTACAGTATTTGGTAAATAAACACAATATGACTCATTTGAGAGAATGTGAGTGAATATTTCAAATGTATCTGCATGACAACAGACTTCTGTTTTTTTTTTTCATAAGAGGTCAATCATATGACTACACAAATTATGGCATTAAATGCAAAAAAAAAAAACACAAAAAAAAATTTTTTAGGTTTCAAGTAACACAAATATCTAAACATCCTTGAAATAATAATTCACTTGGGAAATAAATTGTACAACAACAACACACATTATAATAACAAAAAAACAACTCTTGTGTTGAAAATGTGTGCAAGGACCATTCAACTCTATTATATAAAATGTAAAAATTCTGTATATAAAACTGGGAATATACTGTCAGGTCTATACTTTAAAACAATAGTTTAAGTGTAACTATTATACAAATAAATAAACTTCCAATTGGAGAGTAGCACACACACACACACATTTTATATTATTATATATTAAAATAATATTTATATAAAATTAATAATATATTTTTACAATTTACATTTTTATTTCACATTAATCTTTATTTTTAACTAAACAACAAAAACAACTTTTTTGTTTAACTCACTTCTGCAAACAGTTTTGTCCCCAAAGTATAACAAATGCTATGTATTTGTGTGTGTGTGTGTGTGTCATCCAGATAAACCCTATGTTGTGAGAACCAAATGTCCCTACAATGATTGTAAAACCTGATATTTTTGACGTTATAAATCATACTAAATAGCTTTTTGAAAAATGTAAAAATGCAGAAAGTTTTCTGTGAGGCTTGTGTTTAGGGTTAGAATACACTTTGTACAGTACAACAGCATTATGTCTATGGAAAGTCCCCACTAAACATAAACCTGTATGTGTGTGTGTGTGTGTTACATACACAGGAGCAGTTGTGTGTGTTCATGTCAACAGTGTGTGACAGCAGCATTGTCTTTTCCCCGGCGTCTGAAGCAGGACGTACAATAGAAGAAGACATTGCTGATTTAAATGGCTCTGGGGTTGTTTTATTCGCGTTGTTTGAGTGTCACGAGGGCCCTTTGATTCCGTTAACACGTTTCACAGACGTCGATACGGCCGCGTCTCCGGAGCGCGGTGCTGCTTCATTCAGAACCCGATCGATCAGCGCCGAGATCCAATCAGCTAATGAACGTCACTCAGGAGATACGAGTCATTACAGACTCTGATAAACATCAGTGATGGCTGCTCTGCTCCAAACTAATCACTGGCTTTTTAATTAAGTGTGAGAGAACGTGAATGAGAGAGATTGGTGCGTCATTGACACACACACAGAGAAGCTTTCCTTCCTAACAGAGGTCAGAGTCGTGTCAAAGTTAGGGAAATATCGTCACATTTAAAGGTCTGCTGCAACATCTCAGAGGCACTTATTTACCTGATTAGTTCTATTTAATTAGAATTTTGGCAGGTTTTTTAAAATATAGTTAAAGTGATTTTATTACATGTATTTATTTACTTAGCTAGATCATATTTAAATGATTAGTTTATTTAGTTACTACACTGACCAGTTGTTTTAGTTATATAGCTGGTGGTTTAGGTTATTATGTGGTTAATATCAGATTAGGTGATTAGGAAATTAGTCGTTTGTTTAGATATTTAGGTGATTTGTTAGTTGATGATTTACTTTAGTTGTTTGTATTTCTTATTTAGCTGATTAGTAGTTTAGTTAAAGTATTAGTTGTTTAGTTATTCGACTGATTATGTTCTGATTTATTTACATATTTAGGTTTTTGGTTATTTATTGAACTATTTAGCTGATTATTTACTCATATGTTTTATCCTCATTTAGCTGATTCGTGTTAATTAGCTCTTTATTTGCGTGATGATTTGATTTTGTTGTTTATTGATTTGAATTAGTTGTTTATTTAGATAATTATGTATTTGGTTGTAATTAGCTGATTGTTTATTTTGGGTCTTGATTTGTTGTTTATTGTTTATTTAGATAATGATGTGATTAGTTGTTTATCTTTTGTTGTTTAGGAGATTACTGGTTTTGCATTACTCATTTAGCTGATTATTGGTTTAATACATTAATTAAAGTATTTGTAGTTTTGTTATTTAGTTGATTATTTGTTTAGGAAATAGTTTTAGATATTTATCCGATCGTTTATTTATTTAGCTATTTATCTGATTGACTTATTTGGATGTTTAGTATTACTTGTTTAGTTAATAAGTACTTGGCTGATAAGTTGTTTGTAATCTGATTATTTATTTAGTTGTTTGTTTGGACCGTTATGTGATGGTTATTTATTTTGGTTTGTTTATCATATTAGATGTTTAGAAAATATATATTTAGGTGATAGGTTATTTAACTGTTCGGCTGATAATTTATTTTTAGTTATTTAACTGATTATGTGCTTATTTAGTTGTTTATTTACATATTTAGGTATTTGGTTATTTATTGAACTATTTAGCTGATTATTTACTTATATAGGTTTTAGCTTTATTTGTGTAGTAGTTTAATAAGTTATTTATCTGAGTTGTTTATTTTTGACTTTTATTATTTCTTACTTGTAAATATTACTTGGATCATACGTTTATTTAGTTGGAGTGGTTTTTAAAGAGACAGTTACCTGATCAGTCACTCCGTCACTCCTGCAGGTTTCTCCAGCCTCTGTCTGTCCGATCAGATGAGTCTCCTGCAGAGCGCGTGGATGGAGATCCTCATCCTGCGTGTGGCTTTCCGCTCGCTGCCCTGCGAGGACAAGCTGGTGTTTGCTGAGGATTACATCATGGATGCTGAACAGGCCAAATCAGCAGGTCTGCTGGAGCTCCACAAGGCCATATTACAGCTGGTGCGCAGGTACAGGTCCATGAGGCTGGAGAGAGAGGAGTTTGTCACTCTGAAAGCCATCGCTCTCGCCAACTCGGGTAAAGATACAGATACTTTCTGCATAAAGGAATAGTTCAAAATAGCCTTGATTTAAAAGTGAATAAATAAATAAAATCAAGGAATTGTTCACTTAAAAATGAAAGTTTCTGAAAATCTACTCACCCTCAGGCCATCCAAGATGTAGATGAGTTAGTTTTTTTCATCAGATTTGAAGAAATTTAGCATTCCATCATTTGCTCACCAATGGTTCCTCTGCAGTGAATGGGTGCCGTCAGAATGAGAGTCCAAACAGCTGATAAAAACATCACAATAATCCACTCCAGTTCATCAATTATGTCTTATAAAGTGAAAAGTTGCTTGTTCCTAAAAAAACAAATCCATAATTAAGGTGAAAATACGAGTCCTCTATCCATAATAATGCATCCTCCAGTGAAAAAGTCATCTTGTCTGAATTAGGAGAGAAATATGCACAATCAGGCACAACTTAAAACAGTCCAAAAAACAGTCCAATAAACAAATATGTTAGTGGGTTTTGAAGTCAAAATACATCAGGAGATGGGCATTTTCATTGGATGAAGCATTATTACGGATTATGGACTGGAATTTTTGGCCATAAATTTGAAGCTAAAATATCTTGATGGATTTGTTTCTTACAAACACGCAGCTGTTCACATCACAAGACATTAACTGATAAACTGGAGAGCTGTGGATTATAGTGGATGTTTTTATCAGCTGTTTGGACTCTCATCCTGACGGCACCCATTCACTGCAGAGCATCCCTTGTTGAGTAAGTGATGTAATGCTACATATCTTCAAATCTGTTCCCATGAAGAAACAAACTCATATACATCTTGGATGGCCTGAGGTTGAGCAAATATAATTTTTTGTGAACTATTCTTTTAAATGAATATCAGTGCAAAAATGACTAATAGCAGCTTTAACACATGCGTTCAGTCAATATTTTTGAATGAAATGCAGCAAAAGCGTTCAGAATTCAGAGAGCTGTATGACCTGATGTTTTGATTCCCTCTCTCAGACTCGATGCATATAGAGGACGTGGAGGCCGTTCAGGGTCTGCAGGACTCTCTCCATGAAGCTCTTCTGGATTACGAGTGTGTCCATCACAGGGAAGACCCTCGACGGACGGGGAAACTCATCATGACCCTTCCGCTCCTCCGCCAGACCTCTGCCAAAGCCGTGAGGCACTTCTGCAGCATCAAGCAGGACGGACGCGTCCCCATTCACAAACTCTTCCTGGAACTTCTGGAGGCCAACGTCTGATCCTTTACCTGATTGGACCGTCAAACAGAGGTGACACGCCCCTCCTGCACACGATTGGATGAAGGATTATTCACGAATCCAGGGAAAACAACAGGCGCTTGTCATTGTCATGACACATAACAATAATACAGGATATTCTCAGACAAATACAGTTTGTTTCATATAGTTGAGGATGATAGATAACCATAAAATATACAGTACTGTTCACATGTTTTTTGTAAATTATAAATTTTATTCAGCAAAGATGCATTAAATTGATCAAACGTGACAGTAAAGACATTTATAATGCTCCAAAATATTTATATTTCTGTTCTTTTGAACTTTTTATTCATCAAAGAATCCAAAATGTGTTATGTTTCCACAAAAATATCATCAGAACCTGTTTTCAACATAATAATAAAAGTTTCTTGAGCAGCAAATCAGCATATTAGAATGATTTCTTAAAGATCATTGACACAGAAATAGTGTTGCTGAAAATTCAGCTTTAATCACAGGAATGAATTCCATTTTTAAATACATTCAGATACAAATCACTTATTTTAAAGTGTAATAATATTTCACAATATTACGGATTTTTCTGTATTTTTTTTATCAAATAAATGCAGCCTTGGTCAACATAAACTACTTTTTTTCAAAAACAAATATTACCGAGCCCAAACATTTATGAGTGCTGGATGTGAATAAATATCGTAAAATTATTTGAGAAACTACATCTCAATCTTGAAGGTGTTCATTGCATTTTATTTATTAAGTTAAGTTATTCAAGACTTATTTTTATTAAACAGTTTTCAGTAATTTAATTTCAGTTTTCATAAGAGTGTTATGAAAAGGTAGCCATATCACCCTGCAGCCCAAGACTGGTTGCCTACTGAAGCTAAGCAGGCTGTGCCTGGTCAGTACCTGGATGGGAGACCTCCTGAGAAAACTAGGTGGCTGTTGTAAGAGATGTTGGTGAATAAGTGTAGTGATGGGGACACTATACTGTCAAAAAGCACCATCTTTCGGATGAGATGTTAAACTGAGGTCTTGACTCTCTGTGGTCATTAAAAATCCCATGGCACATCTCATAAAGAGTAGGGGTGTAACCCTGGTGTCCTGGCCAAATTCCCACCACTGGCCCTTGTCAATCATGGCCTCCTAATAATCCCCATCCACTTGATTGTCTCTAATCTCTCTCTCTCCACCTGTAGCTGGTGTGTGGTGAGTGCATACACTTGATTGTCTCTATGACTCTCTCTCCTCTCCACCTGTAGCTGGTGTGTGGTGAGCGCACTGGCGCCGTTGTCCTGTAGCAGCCGTCACATCATCCAAGTGGAGGAGAGACCCCCCCCACATGATTGTAAAGCGCTTTGGGTGTACAGCAATACACAATAAAGCACTATATAAATGCATCATTCATTTATCACAGTCGAGAACATCAGCCTTGCCAAATAATAGTAGTCAGTAATTGCTCTCCTCACACAGATATGAAGATAAAAGTGTTAACAACATCTACAGGATTGAAGTTAAAAGGGCTCAGAGATACAGTCTAGACAGAAATAAACATAGAGATGAACAACAAATAAGTGTAGCTACATCAGAGACATACCAAAGCACTTTCATTGAAAAAGTGAACATAATAAATAACATACTTATGAAGGATCTTTTTGGTCTCTAGATGCTTATTTAGATCGGCACAATTAAAGCTGATTGCAGCTTTTATTTATTCCATAATTGCCATGTTTTACCATATTTACCACACCAAACTGGAAGGTTCTTGCTCAGTCAGAGACAGAAAAGAAAAGCCATAGCAATATCTGTTCTCAGCTATTCACAGAGATGTGAAAGCATCTTCTGAAGCAAGAACTGAAGGTTTTAACAGTACATTTGATTTATTATTATCTCACAATTCAGACTTTCCCCCGCAATTTGGATGATATTAACTCACAGTTGCATGTGGAAAAGTCTGAATGTAAAGTATAAACTTGCTAAAGTAGTGACTTTTCTCAAAACTGGGCTGTATAACTTGACATTGAGTTTATTTCTCACTATAAACTTAATATAAATATCTTGTAATTCTGACTTTATTTCACAGAATTGTGTTTTTGTTCTTTTTTTCTCGTAATTGTGAGTTTATATTTCAATTCTGGCAGAAAAGTCAGACTTGTGAGATAAAATTAGCTTTCTTATTTTTTTTAATCCTGTGGTGGAAATGTTTGATGTTCAGATAATGCTTTTAATATGTTTACCGTAACAGAGGAAACAGTAAATAGAAGTATCTATGTGAGAAATATGACTGTAAATATGAATGATCTCTGTGTGTGTGATACGTTCTTCCTTCAGCGTCTGAGAGGATTTCGTTCTCTGTTATTTACCGTTCTGTCTGTTTTTCACTCTTTCTGCTTCTGAAGGTTTGTGGATGTTGTACAACACTCAATTTTGTCTCCTCATTATCTGTTTGATAATATGCAATAACTTTTTCTTAAATAAATGTCAGAAATGACAAATACGTTCAACAATAATGCATGAAACAGTGGACGTCTGTGTTTTTCATCTGTGATTTGAAGACTTGAGATGAATTAAAACCCTTCTGTTTGGAAAGCAAACACCGGTCAGGGTTATATTCACAAAACTCAAACTGATTGTTCAGCTTATGAGCTGCATCACGTTCATTTGTGTTCAAACACAACATGTCGAATTATATTATTTATTTGTAGATTATGGAAGTCTGATTGTTTTCTTTTGAAATCAAGTACTGCATGACAAATATAAATAAACATATAGAAGCATATATTTGACTAAACGCAGAGATCAGTAAATATTCATGTACCGTAAAATGAATTAAAGTAAATAATTACTTTGTTAGGTGGTCACCAGGGTATTCTGCGTAGTTAACTGGTCTGTAGTTCCTCTCTCAGTAGCACTTTTTTCTCTGAGAAAGAGAGATCATTGTAATGGCTGTTGTAGCTTTATGTCTATGAATAATCAAGCTAATCGATGCAGATAAATTAGCAGGCTGTCAGATTGTCCACCTGTATAATTTCACAGGCCGTCAGAAAGCATCAACACGTTAGTGTCTCCTCACTGAGAGACGCCTCACGAGTCATTAATGAGCCTCGGATAAAAGTTGCTTACACTGGAAGAACCCTGCTGTGTGTGTGTGTGTGTGTGTGTGTGTGTGTGTGTGTGTGTGTGTGTGTGTGTGTGTGTGTGTGTGTGTGTGTGTGTGTGTGTGTGTGTGTGTGTGTGTGTGTTGAGCTTGCAGGACAGATCCTGCTCTGAATTTATGAGACTATCACTATCTTTTTGTAGCTGGATTTAAAATATATATTTTCTGAAGAATTTGAGTTGTGCATGTCTGGTCATAACTCACTGTTTTAACCTTTGTGTAAAATTGAGTGTTACATTTTAAGCGTGGCTTATAATTACAATATAACGCAATATTAAAGTGTTTATATCATTATGACACAATGCAATAATAATACACTGAGATGGACACTTGTAAAATAACCTTGGTTGAAGTAATTTTTTTATATAGTAGTATTTTGCATAAACAGGTCACATTAGCAATTAAAGAAAAACACGTAAGCAAAAGATGGTCAGGTCAAATTGTCTGATACATTTTTGGTCCCACATTTTTATCAGTTTAACTGGTAGTCCACTGTATGAATCATTTTTGGTATAATATTTCACAGTTTACTTTATTTAGCTATCCTCACTTACATAAATGAACTATAGTGACCTGCACCAACTAGTATAAAAATATAAAAATGATATCTGGTGTCTGAATAATTTTTGGTTTTACTATATATATAGAATTCAACAAATAGCTATTTGCAGAAATAATTTTAAACCCTGCAATAGGCCTACTACATGAAAATAAGACCCACTTTAGGGTGTCTTGCTAACGTTTCAGCCTACAAATTACACAGACTTCACTGTGTGTGTGTGTGTGTGTGTGTGTGTGTGTGTGTGTGTGTGTGTGTGTGTGTGTGTGTGTGTGTGTGTGTGTGTTATATATAGCCTATATACACTCAGGATAATGAAGTCTGTGTGTAATTTTTAGGCCAAATCTTTAGCAAGAGACCGTAAAGTGGGTCTTATTTTCATGTAATAGTGTAGTGTTTAAAATGATGTATGCGTGTAGATCATAATTTCTACTCGTAAATGGAAACCGCTATTCTAAAAGCCGAACATTGCTGATTGATTTAGTAAACAGCACCGCTGAGAGGAGAGGAGCTCATATGCTGTAAGTGAGTCAGTCTGTGATTAATTACATCTGCAGATGATTTTATCCCGGACTGCATTAATTCACTAATAAAGCCTGCATGTCTCAAGCGCGGCCGGGCGAAACATGAATGCTGAGCAGGGAATTAATGGATTAGCATTTCTGCGTTATGATAAATGAAATCCGCTTGGTTTGATTTAGGGAGCGTCTTCCATCAGGAACTGACTCATCCAGTCGCCTCATATATCTGATCATATGTCATTGTCAGCAGATTGATTATGTCTCATAAATATTTCAGTTTAATACTTGATGAAATTACTAGTAAATGTGATTTGTAAATGTTAAGGTAAAAATGTTCTTAAAAAATTGTTGAAACGGCGATTATGGTACTTTAATTCTGTATTTCTCTACATCTCTTTATCATCACAAAGACTGCAGAGACCTGATGTTTGGCGAAGTTTTACTGATCGATTAAACTCACTAGATATCTTTGATCTGCACGTTAATGTGCACTGCGCCACTACATCAAACCACAATATTCACTCACTGTGCTTTAACTAGATATCTATGATCTATGACCGACTGACCAACCAACCAACATATCGACCTACCAATCAATGAATCAACCAATCAATCAATCAACCAACCAACCGACCATCCAACCAACCAACATATCGATCAATTAACTGACTGACATATCAATCAATCGACCGACCAATCGACCAATCGACCAACCAACCAACCGATCAATCGACTGACATATCGATCAAACAATCAACCGACCAACCAACCAACATATCGACCTACCAATCAATTAATCAACCAATCAATCAACCAACCAACCGACCAACCAACCAACCAACCAACAATATCGATCAATCAACCGACTGACCAAGCGATCAACCAACATATCGATCAATCAACCAACTGATCAACCAACCAACATATCGATCAATCAACCAACCGATCAACCGACTGACATATCAATCAATCAACCGACCAATCAATCAACCAACCAACCAACCAACATATCGATCAATCAACCGACTGACCAAGCGATCAACCAACATATCAATCAATCAACCAACCGATCAACCGACTGACATATCGATCAATCGACCGACCAATCAATCAACCAACCAACATATCGATCAATCAACCGACTGACCAAGCGATCAACCAACATATCGATCAATCAACCAACCGATCAACCAACCAACATATCGATCAATCAACCAACCGATCAACCAACCAACATATCGATCAATCAACCAACCGATCAACCGACCAACATATCGATCAATCAACCAACCGATCAACCGACCAACATATCGATCAATCAATCAACCGACTGACATATCGATCAATCGACCGACCGACCAACCGATCAACCGACTGACCAAGCGATCAACCAACATATCGATCAATCAACCAACCGATCAACCAACCAACATATCGATCAATCAACCAACCGATCAACCAACCAACATATCGATCAATCAACCAACCGATCAACCGACCAACATATCGATCAATCAATCAACCGACTGACATATCGATCAATCGATCAATACCAACGATCAACTGACTGACCAAGCGATCAACCAACATATCGATCAATCAACCAACCGATCAACCAACCAACATATCGATCAATCAACCAACCGATCAACCGACTGACATATCGATCAATCAACCAACCGATCAACCAACCAACATATCGATCAATCAACCAACCGATCAACCAACCAACATATCGATCAATCAACCAACCGATCAACCGACTGACATATCGATCAATCAATCAATCAACCGACCAACCGATCAATCAAAAATATTGCCTTGAAAATATTGTTTTATGTTAGTATTAATACTGTTATATGTTTTTATTATTTTGAATTCTAATAACAAAAAAAGCATTTTAGTTGAAATTTTAACTTTGTTTTATATAGTTTTTAAGTTTTAGCATATTATACTTACTATTATAGTGTTTTTTTATATTTTAAATTTATAATTAATTTTACATTTTCATTTTACTTTTGGCTGAAGTTTTAATAACTTTTTTGGTTTTGCCTTTTATTTATAGGCTAGTTATTTTAGTAGGCTACTTTATACAAAAAAATCTAAACAAAAAAAGTGGCCTTGGCAATTAGCTGAAATTAGCTTTTTCATATTTAATTACATTTTATTTCAGTTATTGTTTATTTCAAATAATAATTGTTTTTGTCAATAACAATAATCCCGTTTAGCATAAGTCTAACAAAAGTTGCTGTTTTATTGTCAAACACTTCAGTGTCTCTGATTTGCAATGTTTCTTTTTGCTTAGTTTTACATTCTCATATATATTTATAATGTTTTGTCAGATTTGTGAAATTGTCAACTCTCCAAACCAAGTCTCAAATTTCTTGTGTAATAGTTGCTCTATGCTCTTCTTGGTGTTAACCTTTTCATATTTTCATGTTTCGGTTTCATATTTTATGATTATTTTTAGCTAATTAAATTGTGACAACTGTTACATAACTTCATTTAATTTACAATTACAATGAAAATTCATTCAAAAGGTGATGAATGTGGTGAAATGAAAAGATGTCAGCTCCAAACCTCTTGAAACATCATAAGACCAGTAACTGTTCTTAATTATAAATCCTGTCTGAGGATGATAAGTGTGAGTGAGACAGAGTGTGTAGCAGGTAAAGAAAGAGCTTGTGTTCACTGGGTCATATCATAATGACACGGCTTTACTGTGGTAACGGATCTCTCTGTTACCATAGAGCTCAGGAGTACAATTACAGCTGCAGAGACACCTTACACACACACAGTTTCTGCTCTTTCCACACTCATCTTGACTGCACAGACCAAACGGCTTCACTGAAGAAGTGTTTTCTGAAGGTACAGCTGTAAAATGTTTGAGGGCCGTGTTTCATGTCACACACACTTCTGGGGTCCCTGAACCCCCATGAGAGGAACCACGGACACAGACACCAGTGAGTACAACTCCTCCTGTCTCTCTGTGACGCTATTCTTACTGTCATTTTTGTTGTATGACATGCTGTTCGTTTGACCTCTGAGTTTGGACACAGATGAGATGTGTGCAGCTTTATCATATGATTTATAGATGTTTCTGTTTGCATCAATGAATAAAACATTTAGCTCACGTGCTGTGCGTCATTTGGACTAGAATAAAGAGAAGAAAACGTCAGTCCATTAGATCAAACCTTGTTTCTGCTAGGAAATAACAACAACTTTATATTTTCTTATTTCTCAGAATTCTGATTTGATGAGTTTTTAACTCAGTTTAGACTTATTCTGAGATACAGTTCAGATTTTTCCTAACATTCCTGAGTTTATCTCAGTTCTGAAGTTTATATCTCTTAATTCTGCTTTTAAATCTCACAGTTCTGACTTTTTTTCCTCTTTGACATATAAACTTGCAATTGTGAGAAAGTCACATAGGTCTATAAATGTATTTCTTTATTTAATAAAACTTGTCTTTCATATTTAAATGCTAAATAGCATGATTATGGGCAACTGTCTAACATCTCATGTGGAAGAGAGATAGAGAGCAGACGTGTCTCATTACAGAGTGATAACTGCTAAGAAAGATCAGGACGGATCCTCTGTGAAACTAGAGAGACGTGACATTCAGCTTCTTATCCACTTCCATTTCATTTGGACATATTGTCCCATATTGTTACTTATGACCGTGTTACTTACGTTTCGTGGTCCAGGGTCACAATCTGTTAATGTAACTTGGCATGTTTTATTGCAATATATATCCAGTGTTGGGGGAAACGCATTACAAGTAACGTGAGTTACGCAATATTATAGCTTTTTCAAGTAACTAGTAAAGTAACTCATTACTCATTACTGAGTTACTGTTTTCCCATTTATTGACTGACAGTGCGCTGTGTGAACATGATCTTACTGTAGTTCTAGACTAAATGTGAATGTGTATTAATTCATCCCACTCACAAAAAACAGATTCAGTAGTCATCAAAAATAATTAAAACAGTGATTAATTAAAAACTCAGAATATGACACAAACCTGCAATAATTAAATATGTTAAACAACACAAATATATCTAATCTCATTTCATTAAACAATGTGTTTGCTGCTGACCTTTGATGATCCAGTTCAACCATAATAATAAGCAAAAATGACTTTAGATAATCTAACAATTGTGCTTGATTGTATTTTATTGCTGAAGAGTGTTGAACTTTCTCCTGTGTTCTTCTGTACAGACGTGATTTACTCGTCCTTCAGCCTGAGGTTTATTCATTACACTTTTTGGTGTGAAAGACTTTTATATTTGCTATAAATAGAACTTATTATGTATTAAAAACAAACAATCAAGCCCTGCTCATATTTAAAAAGTAACGCAAAAGTAACGTAACTCATTACTTTCCATAAAAAATAACTAAGTAATGTAATTAGTAACTTTTTTAGGGAGTAATGCAATATTATAATGCATTACTTTTAAAAGTAACTTTTCCCAACACTGTATAAATATAAATAAATCACATGAGCCAATATTTAATTCTCAATAGAACATGGATAACTGGGAAATTATACAATTGTATGCACAAAATGAGCTGATTTCAAATGTGATGCCTGCTACAGGTCTCAAAATAGGGGACAGGGGCATGTTTAACATGGTGTAGCATCTCCTTTTCTTCTGAGAGGTGTTCTCTTCATGGATGAATCCCGGTTTTCACTGTACAGGGCAGATGGCAGACACTGAACAAGGCTGAACATTTCCAGTGTGCAAGTGTTCTCGTCATAACAGAAGTATACTTTGTGCTTTCGATCGGATCTAAAGCAGTGCTCTGTTTTGTGTCTCCTGGCTGTGATCTCAGGTGTGGAGCTTCCCACTGATGCAGGCGGGCGGCTGGGTGCAGGTGCGCCGTTCTACCGTGAGCTGTGGTTCATTGTGCTGATGACTGGACTCGTGCTATTGCTGTTGGCTCTCATTCTGGCTATAGTTTTACAGAAGGCTCTCAATAAATCTCCGTTCACCCGAGAACGGCCGCCCCTCGTACCAGTGCCGCTCCAGCGCCGCAGCCCGCTGGGCGCCTACCCAACCAGCAACTCCTACCTGGTGAGCCCAAAACATCCTTATTTTACACTTTGCAAGTTTCAAAATATTCAAAATATCCCATATGCCAAAAGTCTGAGGAGATATATAAGGGAGCATTCACCAGAGCTGGGTGGATTACTTACACATTGTAATAATCAGTTGTACAGTTTACATGACAGAAATAGTAGTTTCCATTACATGACACATTTTAGGTTAAAAAAATCAGACTACTTTTAGATAACTTTTAGATTACTCTCGACCTAACTCGTTTTTCCACATTGATTTAAAATAGGATAATCTTGTTCCATATTGATATAAAAACACAGAGTAAGAAAATATATTCCATATGTTGATATTAACAACATAAAGTTCATTAAACACTATACTACATCAAGGTTTCCCAAACAGGTTTTGTGAAGGAGCTGCAGGGGGTTTATGATCGAGGTTAATGAAAAGCTAATACATAATGAAATCATAAAAATGTTAAGTTAAAACACTTTAAAATAAGACACTTACTGAAAAATTACATATTTTATTTGTTTACCTGAATGTCATGTGACCATTAACCAATGTCACAGAACCAACGCTATCTCACGGCTATTCGTACATATTTTACGAGGTGGCTAATTTAATCGTACGACCTCACTCTTACGATTTAGTATGATTAGTCTGAACCCAGTGACGGGTAGGTTTAGGTCATTCATACAATTAATACGAATTATCAACTCGTAAAATCCATAAGATTTAGCCACCTTGTAAAACATGTACGAATTGCAGAGAGATCGGGCTGCAACATGAAAATGTTGAAATTAAAATATTTATTTTAAAGTTTCTGATGTACTTCAAGTATTATATTAGGTGACAGAGGTTCAGGTGAAGAAACTGGTGAATGTGTGCATTTGAATGTGTTTGAAATGGTCTGTGTAGCACCTGACTAATGATCTCTGTGTGAAGGTCCAGAAGACTTTCTGTCTGTACAGCGGCGGGCTATTTTACAAACGGAAATTAAAAAGATGAAAAAGAGGAATTAGGCTGACTCAAAACATTATGAATACATTTTTGTGTAAATAAAATGTAATCATGTAATCCATAAAAAGCAACTGTAGTCAGATTTTAAAATGAAATGTAATCTAATTACAAGTAGGCCTACTTCATTTTGGAATCTGATACTCAATCCAGATGACATGTAATCAGTTACCAGCTCCGGCGTTCACACGGAACCAGTTTTCACATTCCATTTCTTTTCTATGAAAACATGCGGTAAATTGATATTTTTGACCAATTCGCTTGTGTTTTGCTCATATTCCCATTTGTTATGAAAGTTATGAAAGATGTTATTGTTATTTATGAAAGCTGTTTTCTTTTTTTTGTGAACATTAATGGAGAAAGTGAAAAAAAGGAACGGTGCATTTTATTTTGCGAACATTATAAGAACATTTTGAATGTACCTGATCTCATGAATGTGCGTATAAATAGTACGCCAAATAAAAACGAAAACTCGTGGTATTGATATGCAAAAATGGACTTTGGCGTGTATATGCTACGCGATGGTTAGGGTTGTGGGGTAGATGCGTAATATTTGCACGCGAAAACTGAATGTTATCTGCATGCTAAACACGCCTCGGGGTAAAAGGTGCCTTTGACATTATTTTAATCTAAACCACTAGATGGCGCAAAAACGTGGCGTAAAACTTTTTAAAACATCCGCTTTTCAAGAAATACCTGTAAATCTCTCTGATCTTTGACACGGTTGATTCTGTGCGTACTTGATCTAATATTTTCTGTTTCTTTAAATGTTGTAAATTAAAGTAGCAAATGAGAATCGCTCAAATGAATGCCTATATTTTGAGACAAACGTCATCTTTATGATTTTCAGTTTTGCTTAAGATAATTAAAGCAAAAGTTTTTAAATAATGAAAGAATATGTGAAGTATGGTTTTTGGGGTAAAAGCGCCCCGCTGTTGGGGCTAAAGGTGCCGTGATTAACATGATAATTAATAGATGGATGACTTTTCCATTTGTTGACATGACACGGTTAGATTCAGATGGTAAATATCATATATTATGTTGGGTGTCCATAATATAAATAATCACCATGTTTAGAATTAAACCATCATATTTAAATACAATATATTAATCATATCCTATAAATAAAATATAATTTGTTGTTACTACTGTAAATATATATTCAATTATTATTGGATCTCCTTCAATACTTTCAGAATCTTTACTTATTAAAATAGTACAAACTTTGCTAAAGTGATTGTTTTGAGCAAGTATTAACTTAGACATTATTTAAACAAAATGTTATTTTAGCAGAAGTATTTGTATCAATACCGTGACCCCATGCTCTTGCACCTCATACATTTATAAGATTTAAACAAAATAAACACCTTGAATGATTTATTTTCACACAAAATCTGTTGCTCCATTAATGTTCAATACAACATATATATATTTTCTCTGCAATTATATATTTTAGGGGCAGTGAATAACAATTGTTTTGTCTTAAGGAGGGCCTTGGCCCCGTTGTACCTATACGCCAAAGTCCAGTTTACGTTTTTATTTTGGCGTGCTATTTACGCATTTTCACTGTGTTGAGATCATTACTGTTTGATAACTTTGACCGATGTTCTGTAGATGTTACTGGAGGAATGTTTGTTTATGACTGATGTCAGAAGTCAAAGAGAAAGATTTTTCTATTTAAACGTGATAGATGAATTTCTTTGAGTGGTAAGCTTGCGTTGTGCTACTTTACACTGGGATGTATAGCGTTTATATATATAACAAGCTTTTCTTCTCAAAGTCCTGGAATAAATCTTATTTAGTCTTAAATCGATGAGGTATCTCCCCTAAACGTCTTCTGAAGGTGAGGTTGTCTGTGAAGTAATGATGACAGGGTTGTTCCTCACAGTTCGACACGGTTCCAGAAACGGTGGGATCTCCGAACAGCGTCACACTGAAGGCCTTCACCATGCACATGGAGGTCAGACCTGTGTTTACCATGGTATTTACATGCAGTAGCGCCACCTGGTGGAGAAACCCATCACCACAAACATGAGCTGTCTCTTAACGTATCGTTTTAATGTCCAAAAACATTCAGTCAGTGTTTAAGGTCATTCAAAAGTTTTTTACTGATTTAGTTTTATTTAACAGTAGCTCTGCTTTAAACAAACGTTTATAAAATAAATATATATCTAAATTAAAGTAAATCTAAAATGTGAGCTTTTTCAATAAGAAAATAGTTATATGTGTAATATATCATGAAATGATCCATTTGAAAAGGAAAAAAAATTATTTAATTAGTTTATTTTATTTCAGTTCATGTTTATTTTAATTCAGGTAATGGAAAAATATTTTTATGGATTTATTTTAGTTATGGATAAGTTTAGTTTATAACCATGTTTTAAGCATATTTATTAAATAAATACCACATCTAAATGAACAGAAATCTGAAACTTAAGCTAATTTCATCTTGACTTTTTTTCATTTTGAAATATGAATATAGTTGTACATGCAGTGCTGTATTTGAGGAGTTCTGTCCGAGGTTGAAGTCTTGCTGAAGTCTCTCGTGTGGTTCAGGAGGTGATTGAGAGTAAAGGGATGGAGGACGATCGTTCTGCTGACGGTGAGGGCGGTTTAGTGACCGTCTCCGGTCTGTACACACAAAACCCTTTACAGCGCAGCGTCAGCCAGCTCATCGACAAGAAAGATGAGGAATCATGGGAGCCGCACTTCAGACGCCTGGACAGCGGCCTGGTGAGAACATCACTCACTTCTGCTTTTTCTTCTGAAACATGATCTTCATCATCTGTCATGTGTTTGTCAGTTTGAAGGCGAGGAGTTTGTGGACTCCATCAAAGGCTTCAGCACAGTCAGGAAGGAACACACCATGTTCACCGACACCAACCTTTGACCCTTGACCCTTGACCCTCATCTCACGTCATCAGCACTTTCTCCAAACATCATCTCAGAACTGAGCGGAGCTGTTTTGGTGAATTCAGAACAGGTCTGGGACTCTGTGGACCCGTACCTGGAGGAAACCGGATTATACAGCAGACCAAAGAATTAAGAGTTCACACCAATATGAAACCATCGACTTGAAATGAATGCTGGATGAAGGCAAACAAGCATTGTTTAACATTAGCTTAGAAAACGGCAACTTCTTTGCTGAAACATTTTTGTTTGAAAAAACTTGTAATTTTATGATGAGCGTAATGTTTAAGCAATTAGCACAAAACACTACTACTTATTAAAGACAAAACTTTTCATTAAAATGTTTTATGTTAAGTCACCATCCATAACATTTAAACAGAAGTTAATATTTGGTCTCTGCTAATACAATTGCAATGATCAATGTTCGATACTTAGAACATGTTTCAGACAAATGGAAAGAAAATATCCCAAAGAAAATAAATTAAGTGTTTATTACATTTGATCTAGTTGCATCTGGAGATTTCATTCATTTACAATGCTTTAAAAGCTGTGAGTTTTATTCTGGTGAAAATGTGTTTTTTGAAAGGCCCCGTAAAAGCCTTTAATATATCAACAAAATCAAACAAGAATCTTCAACCTGGCATTCAGATGTATCTTCTGGAAATATATGCAAATTAGTGCATTTTTAAAAAGATTGTAATAAAAACGTCCATGTACTTTGATTAATCAGCGAGGAAATATGGTGATTTCCATTAGTTACATTTTTTTAAATGGTGTCTTGCCTTAAAAAAAGAGGATTCTTAAGATGAAAATTAAAGAACATATGTATTAGTTACCAGTGTGAAGCAGACCCATGACAAGCATTTATTAATAATTATACATAGAAAAGAAACGGCCAGCAGGTTTGATGAACAGATGCTTTTATTTGAAAACTGTCCTGCTATACAAGGCATTGCTTATAAAATGGACCGTTAATGCTGAATTAAAAATAAGGTCAGTTTCAATGTACAAAATTTCATGCATTCAAAAAGGCAGCGTTTCATTATTGCTTGTATAAATATATAATCTCTAGTTATTATAGTACGTGTACCCTGATTTATTGTGCACTGCTAATGTTTCTCAGAATCGGGCCACGACCGCCCGACGACACAAGAGCCGTAGTTCAATGCTTCACGCAAACGTCAAAACCGTTCCCTTTGAGACCAACTGAAAGTGCATGCAGCCACTTCCACTTTCTGAACGCTTGACAAACATGAACTATTTCTACCCTTTTGATAAGATTCAGCCCACAGAACAGACTGATGTAGATGTGAAATGCTTCAGTCCTTACATGAAGAAACTGCTTAGATTAAAGGAATAATTCATGTTCCAAACCGGTATGACATTCTTTCGTGGACTAAAATTAAAGATAAAAAGCGACTGAGGAAGATTTGAAAAATGGCACATGATCCTTATTCAGGTTTTTAGTGTGAAATAATCCTTTAAAAGGAAGGTCATCCAAATAAAAAAAATTAGCTGAAAATGTACTCAACCTCAGGGTATTATATCACTCGCTCATCAGTGGATGCTCTGCAGTGAATGGGTGCCGTCAGAATGAGAGTCCAAACAGCTGATAAAAACATCACAGTGATCCACGCATCTTGTGAAGTGAAAAGTTGTCTTTGTAGGAAACAAAACAATCATTATCACTTAAGACATTAACTGATAGACTGGAGTGTGTTTAGGCTCTCATTCTGACGGCACCCATTCACTGCAGAGCATCCATTGGTGAGCAATGCTACATTTCTCTAGATCTGTTCTGAAGATGAAAAACTAATCTACATCTCCTGAGGGTGAGGAGATTTTTGGGTGAACTATTGCTTTAAGGTCGATCATCTACAAGACTCAACAGAATCTCAATCTCTCCATCAAAAAAATGACATTCAGCTTTTATAGACACACATACAAATAATATCACCTCCAAAATCTAATAAACCAGAGACAATGATTGAATCTTCCTACAGGACATACGTGTTTCAGCTCTTCAGCCCAGAGATCTGATAAACCAAACACTGCCGAGATCTCACAGATTTCACTCGTCATCAACTCAATATTAATACTGTTACAGAGAAGTGTTAGAAAGGTAGGTAGAAAGTAAGTGAAATATGAGCTGCGTTAGGAAATAAACTAAATACTACACTCAAGCTCCCACACATTAACATCTACACATTCAGACGGAGAAATGATTAGACAAGAACATCATCTGGAGAGATGCAGAGATCAGATGCCCGGCGTACCGATGATATTAGCTGCTTCTCAGCTCCAGAATCTCTATGTGGGACACAGCACTGAAACAACAGACATGAAAGATAGATCAGTAAAAGCCTGACATATACTACACTAATGGTCAAACGTGTGGGGTCAGCTTTAAAGAAATTAATTATTTTAATCAGCAAGGATGCAGTAAAGACATTCACTGAGCAGCAGATCATCCTATTAGAACTATTTCTGAAGATCATGTGACTCTGAAGACTGGAGTAATGATGCTGAACACAGAATTAAATTTACAACTTTACAATATACTACAATAGTTTTCAATTGTAATAATATTTTATAATAGTATTGTTGATCAAATAAATGCAGCCTTGGTGAGCAGTATTTTATATTGTTGTGTTTTGCTGTATATTGTATATTATTACAGCGCAATTTCTTCCTTATGAGACAAATAACGTTCACTAACACACATCACAGAGAAGACAACAAATACTACACACACACACAGAGATGACAAACATCTGTTTTACACACACTTGTGTGTCTAGGTGGGTTTACTTATCTATGGCTTAAATCCGAAATGATCCCCTGAAGTGAGGGAAAAGTATCCCTTTGGGGATGTCTTCATTTGAAAGGTTTTTTGTCATTTTAGACTGCAGTCATTATAACCAGCGATATATCAAAGCAACACACCTCTTTCACCTGTTCTCTCACACCAGTGCTAGAGGAATAAAACACACAGATCAACGAGGCTCAGACTGACAGTGATGGAGACTGATGAGAGATTCAGATGTCTGATACCTTTGAGGATGTAGTCGGTGAGAAGAGCAGGAACTGTGTCACTGTCCTCACGCATGGCATGAAGAACTAGAGAAACACAGAGACGCGTTTATACACGTACAACACTACACACACACCCTCAATATTATTAAACTCAATTCATAATAATACTATTAGAAGAATAATAACACTAAAGTCATTTATAGAATGAAATATATGCACTACCACTCAAAAGTTTGGGGTCAAGAAGATTTTTAGTTTTTGAAATAATTGATTTGATCAATATTACAGTTAAAACAGTACTATTGTGAAATATTATTCATTTAAAGTAACTGTTTTCTCTCTGTTCAAATAATGTAACATTTTAAAATGTAATTTATTCCTGTGATGCAACAAACATTTCTGATTATTGTCAATTTTGAAAACAGTTTTGCTGATTCATATTTTTGTGAACAAACTTTTAAAGAATTCTTTGATTAATAGAAAGTTAGAACAGAATAAAAAACCTTGTTGGAATATTATTAATGACTTACTGTCACTTTTGATCATTTTAATGCATCTTTGCTGAAACATAAAGTATTGCTCAAAGTATTATTTTCTTTCTTTCCAAAAAAGCCCCACTGAACCAACTTTTGAACGGTATTGTATTTAATACAATTGTATATGTAAATAATTGAAAATCAAATGTTTAAATTATTCATTCATATTTAATGACAATCATTTATACTGATCCAAGTCCCAGTTTGAAGGATTGTGTGAAGTTACAGTATCTGAAGAGCCTGAGCACAGTCTCGTTTGTGACCCTGGACCACAAAAACAGTCTTAAGTGTCAATTATTCCAAATTGAGATTTATACATCATCTGAAAGCTGAATAAATAAGCTTTCCATTGACGTATAGTATGTTATGATCGGACAATATTTGGTCGAGATATAACTATTTGAAAATCTGGAATCTGAGGGTGCAAAAAAATATAAATATTGAGAAACTCGCCTTTAAAGTTGTCCAAATGAGGTTCTTAGCCATGCATATTACCAATCAAAATTAAGTTTTTGATATATTTACGATATGTAATTTACAAAATATCTTCATGAAACATGATCTTTACTTAATATCCTAATGATTTTGGCATAGAAGAAAAATGATTAATTTTGACCCATACCATGTATTTTTGGCTTTTGCTACAAATATACCCCAGCGACTGGTTTTGTGGTCCAGGGTCACAGTTGTGGTCGGATTAAAACTAAAGTGCATTAGTTATCAGATCACTTTGAAGGGATGTTCATAAACTCACTCTTGGTCAGGATCTGCAGGTCTTCTACAGACGACGCTCCGCTGCTCCTGTCGTACGGGATCACCGTCGTCAGATACTGAACAACAGATAAACGTGATCAGAAACAGGAAACAACAAAGTCCACTTTTATAGATTGTTTAACATATATAATAATTCTAGTGCTGGGCAACGATTAACTGCATCCAAAATAAAAGTTATATGTGTGTGTACTGTGTATATTTATTATGTATATATAAAGACACATACAGTATACATTTTGAAAATATTTACATTATATATAAACATAACATATTTTCCTTATATAGATAGCACAGATGTGTTTAAGATCTGAGAGACTTTCTTTGTGCTGATTTGGAGAAAAAGGTTAGGTTGTCTCTGAATGGTTTTAAACATGGCAAAACGTGTACACCGAAGCTGCAGTTGTCAGCCAAATTATAGCCTAAAGGAACAGACGAGGGTTTGTGTAGAGCTTTGAAAATGTTCCAGGTCTACAGAGATATATGGACATTTCTGCGGCTGTAGATTTTGTGTGGGCTTGTTAATGAGTAATTAGCATCTTACGGTTCCTGGCACATGCGAGCGGTTGGATCTCTGTTCGGCGCCTGCGGTCTTTATCTTCCTCTTTTTCTTCAGCAGCTCTCGATGTTCTTTCTGTCGGTTCTGCACGTCGATGAGTGCCGAGATGAACGTGTTCTTCACCTCCTTCTCATAGTCCAGCTCCTCCCTCACCGCCAGCTGATCGACCAGCTCCTCAGAGAACGTACGGATCTGCCGCTCCACCTCCTCCAGACGCTCCAGCAGCTCCGACACGCACAGACCACGCAAGCCTGAGACAGACATCAGTGTAAAGATCAAAGTCTGAAGTCATTCAAACACAAGCTTCCTTCTATTTCTACAGCACCGTTATTTCATAACACGCTCATTTCAACACTGCAGTTCTGTCTGAGATATAAAAGATACGTGTGACCTTCCAACATATCAGCGCTCAAACGCACTTGAACAGTTACCATTTTGGCAAAATAAACTAGTAAAATATGCTAATGCAGGGGTTCCTGAACTTTTTATCAGTTGAACCTCTCAGACATCAAATATTTACTTGAAGAACTCTGAGAATTGATGTTAATATTTGAATAATTAATGACACATTTGCATGTTCCTTTGGTCAGATGGCATGCAAGTAAACAGATACAATATTTAATATTTTGTATTAATCACTTATTTATTAAATTTTTAATTACCTACACATGGGGCTGCATGACTTGGCCAAAATATTGCAATTATTTTGTCATATATTGTGACTGCGATCTGAACTGCAACATTTAATATCAAATGAAAACTATATATCTAAAAGTATATTTATAAATTATATATGACAATTTTATTTTAGATTTCAATTAATTGTGCAGCCTCTTAATTTAAATAAATATAATATAAAATTATATAATATGAAAATAACCATTTTACAATCAATTCAATTAGTTTGATCAACTCACAAACCCTCTGCAGCATTTGGGAAAAATATGAACAGACAAACACAAGTACAGCAGGCGCAAATAAAGATCCTTTTTATACAATTATTAAAGAAAACTGTCAGGAATAAAGAACTAAAACATATTAAGAGCAGGGAGAGGTTTTCTAGTTTTCTATTGTTTTGATGTTTGATCATTTAGATCTGGCATCATTTCTATTTTTGTATCGAACTATAAAATCCATACTTAATATTTATACAATAATCATTATTTAACACTTAATTATCTAAGGCAGGGTTTCCAGGGGTTCAAGAAAGATCTTGCAGTGGATTCTGAGTTGATGAAAATGAAAAAAACTATTATTAAATATCTAATATGCAAATAATGTAAAAAATGTAATACAAAAATATTAAATTAAAATACAATCAAATGAAAATAAAATGACAAAAAGATAAAATATTGTATTTGTTTACCTGCATGCCACATGACCATTAACAACCATGCGAACATTTTTATTTATTGAAATATTACGTAAAAATACTTCAAGTAAATATTAGGCCACAATTTTAGGCCAAATAGAGTTGGCTGACAAAAAAAGCAGTGAATACACATACTTACGCTTCTCGTAGCTGCTGCTGGATGTGCAGTGTGTGAGTGTGTGTAACTCATGTGACATCAAGGAGAGGTCAAACTGAGACGGACTCTCGTGATCCTCATCATCTGGAGACTGTTGCATGATCTCTTCAATCTCCTCTATGACCTGATAAACACGCAGGTTATGGAGGGAGTGTCGAAGAAAACGTATAGCAAATATATCATTATGAAAATTACTATTGCATCAATGACTAGCCCTCACTTAAACAGTCTCAAAGGTCTGGAGTGTATATACTGGACCTGTTCTGCCGTAAACAGCGGCTCCTGGCTCACACATGAGATGATGATGGTGTGCATGTCCATCTGATCTCTGAGCTCCTCGTCATCAGACACGTCAAGATTATTGACCTCCACCTTCTGAAAGCACACACGCACACACACGCGCGAACACACACACACACGCACGCACGCACGCACGCACGCACGCACGCACGCACGCACGCACGCACACACACACACGTGCGCACACACACGCGCACAGTCAGATCTATCTGCAATGACTGAAAGATGGATGAATGGATGGACAGATGGATCTCACCTCCTGAGGTCGGAGGTTCAGCGTGGGCAGGTGTAGTGAACGCGTGTGAGAGCTTTTCCAGTCCACTGGCATCACATTGCCGTAGTTCTCCGTCAAAGTGTTCCATATCCTGCCAAACAACAAGAAAATAAATAAATTAGAAAGACAGTATCTACAAGATTTCCTTTGGTTCATATATACAAGTTTTTGCTTCATACTCTTAACCCTGACATATGAAATCAGTTCTAAATGGAACAGTTTATTGTACCTTTAGCCAAAAAAAAGTGTGCATACATGTTTGTGAGACATATTTGATATGTCAGGCTTCTGATATGCAAATATATGCAATTTTCTGCAGTTGCTGATATTTATATGGACAAAAAGTAAGCTTAAATTCTGTTAGCTTGTAATGTAAATCAATAAGATATTTACAGAACAGTATAGCAGACCATAAATATTATATATAAATATCAGCTGACACACTATATTTCTTAGCATTATGTCTCAGTAAGATGATACTAACATTTAGTTTTATGATCCAAGTCCTGTAGTTTCAAAACTAAAAAAAATAAATACAACAATGACGTTTGAGAGATTAACAAATAGACATCCATTAAACACTGCTGCATTAGACTCACATCTCACATTTTAACGTTGTCTTAAAAAAAGCAAAAACAAAAGCATAACTATGTGGATTTATGGATTAATAATTGAAATTTAAATTGCAATACCACGGTACTTATTTGCAGAAATATTTTATGAAATTAACATGGCCTTTTCAAAACACCCTTACAAAAATGGTACTCCGAAGTATTTCCAAGAATGCCATGGTAACGTTAAATGATGGTAACTTACTTTATTGAAGTGTAAATAAAGAATCACAGCCAAAATATGAAACCTGACCACTAATTCTCCACAACATCACGTTTACTTTGAATTAAAACAAGCGAGTATATTTATACAAACGTATTTACTATGTAAAACATATGAAATACTATATGATATATTTCGCGTTGTTATGATATTTTAAGTTTGTTTTTTTCACTCACTCGTCATCGCGCAGCAGCTCGCGCTCACTCACAGCGCTGACAGAGACGCTCGTGCACGCGCTGCTGGAGTACGGGAAGCTCGCGCTCAGCGTCTCGTCGAAGGATGCGAAGCTTTGGGTCTGCGATGAATTCTCCGGTCCCGCGTTCCAGCTGCTGTGCGAATCGGCCGCTTTGAATTCGTTAAAATCCTCCCAGTCTTCATCGAGCGGAGCGACCGGA
>CM050412.1:35397235-35442235 GCA_027564155.1 Gymnocypris eckloni scoliostomus | reverse complement strand
GATTGAGTGAGAACGATTCATGTGAAACACACCTGAAGATAGAAGCAGAGGAATAAACCAAAGTACCTTCGCTGCCGCTAGCGATGAAATCCTCGTTGTGTCCACCGAAGCAGGAGTGAATGGTGTAGAAACCCTGTGTCACACCCTGAAACTTCCTGACCAACACACGGTCCTGTAGGTCCCAGAGATGGATGCCCTGCGTTACGAACGAACATGACATTTGAGTAGGACAACAGTGTACAACAATAGCATTTAAAGATGCTAAATATTATATGGAAATGTTTTTTGCAATACAAATTAATTGCAAAAAAAATTTAATAAATTTTTTAAATGGAAACACAATATTTTAAGAATTATTATTAATATTTTGTATTTATTCTTTAATTATAAAAATAAAAAAATAAAAAAGTTTGCAATTTAATTGTAATAATTAGCAATCATTTTTAACAATTATTATGAAATTACATAAGAAAAATCACAATTCAAATAAGACATTATAAAATAAATTATCAAAAATAACTGAGAATTTGAAACAATTGTAATAATTGTCAATTATTATTGACAATAATTAAATTATATAAAACAATTACACTATTTAATTGAATATTGCTGTAATAAAATAACACAAAAAATCCCAAACTATTTTTCAAAATGAATAAATTTGAAAGAATGTAAAATATAATTGTAATTATCATTATTAAAACAAATGTTAATTAAACTATTTAATTGAAATATAGTAAATGTATAAGATAATATAACTGCAATAAAAAATGTAAATTAATTAGAAAATTAAATAATAATGAAAAAAAATCTGAAAATATTATATGATTTAAAACAACTATTCTTTTATTAATAAAAACATGGGTTACATTTTAGATATTGTAATACTGATGTAAGATGCTTACCTGAGTTGCTACATTTAACAAAGCTAATCTTCCATTCTTAGAAACAGTGAAAGACATTATAGGATGATCCTCCTGAACTCTAGAGAATGAACAGAGAGGAAGGAAAGTTCAGACAGTTCTCAAAACTCAGGCGCGTCTGACAGTCGAGTTGAACAGCTGCTTACACGTTTCTGTCTGTTAGGTCCTCGAAACTGTATCCACGGATCCTCTGGTGTGTATCAGAGGCGAGAACAGTCCGTCCGTCAGCCATACACCACAGGCACTGCACACGCACGCCTTCCCACGACTCCAACAGGTTTCCATCAAGATCCTGCCCAATCACAACCAACCAATCATTACTAAAGAGTAGCCTGGCAAATCCTGACAATCAAACCTCTTTACTCCCGTTCTGAACTTACACACTGGTAGAACTGCCCTCTCTGTCCTCCTGTAACGAAGCGCTTGCCGTCAGGGTTCCAGGCCACGCTGGTCAGGCTGTCCTCATGAGACTGACTCATCTTTGTCCGCAGTTCTCCTGTCTGACCATCAGGTGGAAGAAGAGAGACAGAGGTCATGCTAGAGATTTTGGATATAGTAATTCTGTTCCTGTGGCTCAGTGGTAGAGCATTGTTAGAAGCGCAAAAGTTCATGGAAGATGATGGAAGATGTCAAATAAGCCTCAAATGTGTCTGAATGAGTAGTTTTAAACGTCCTATCATCCTTCCATTTCCTGTCATCTTACCACCAACTGTACATCAGTAAGCAAGACGCATACACTAAATTATAGTCCACATCCACCATTACAATTTATAATACTTTTAAAACTATTCGTTTCTGCCGTGATTCCTCGTTTGACAGAAAATCCTGAGCTCAAAGAAAACCTGGGTAAATATGTGCTCTTCATCTTACACAATCATGACTTGAAAGCAGCATTAGATCAGCCCAGATTTGGAAAATCTCTTGCTAGAATCCCAAAAATGCATATTAAAAAAAAAAAAAGTGTTTACCTGAATGTTCCACAGCCAGAGCTCAGAGCAGTCGTCAGGACCGCAGGCGATCAGGTAAACATCATCAGGACTCCAGGCAAGATACGACACACCGTACGCGTGACCCTCCAGAGTCCGCATGAGCTTCAGCTGATGCGAGTCCTGTGTGTGAGAGAGCACATGAATTCATTTATTCCACTTTGAAAAGTGTCATGGTTAACTCAAAAAAAGGCCAACTTTCGAGATGCTTGAACAAACAGAACAATGTTGTGTTGCGTGTCACAGACGTCTTCACTCACCGGCTCCACCTGCCAGATAATCACAGTTGTGTCTTTCGAGCCGGTGGCGAGTTTGGTGCCGTCGTTGGAGAACTTGCAGAACCACACTTCATTGCAGTGCTCTGTGAGGATCTGCTGTGTGTAACAGGGAAACTGTTTCCTGCAAACACAAGTGCAGACGATGCATGTTAAATCTCTGAGGACGGAGGGGCGCGTTAGAATGAGTAAACGGGGCACACCTGCTGCAGACGTGATCCAGCAGTAAGGATACGGAGTCCAGACTGGAGTCCAGTTTGGTGTTGTGATAAAGGCAGCGATCTCTCTGCATCTCCACGGCCTGTCTGAGCAGCGTCTGCAGCCGCCGAGGGGGCAACATTACAGCGGGGGGCAGGTACGCTAAAAAAACACAGATATAAATACAGACATATGATATGAAATAATAGAAAACAGAGTAAATAGCAAAAGATAAACCTGTGTCTATAAACCTGAGAACAACTGCCACCACACAGTATGAGCTAAATCTCCATTCTGGGATGTCCTTAATGACGTAAAGCATTCTAAAAATGCAAAACATTTTATTTTAAGTGTCTTAAATCATTTATTATAAGATTCATAATATTTTAATAATAAAAGAATAATAACAAATCATATTAATTGTATAAACATTATTTAAAATAGCAAACAAATGCCAGAAGCACAGGCTAAATCTGACAAATCATCCATTTTGGAATTCCATTAAAAAGGTACAAACAAATAATAATCATAATAAAAAAGAAGAAGTAAACCATTCTAAAGTGCTAAACGCTATTTTAAGGTGTCTTAAATCATATACAATTGTATAATATTTATTATATCTTAAATAGAAGTATTATACAAATTTATATTAAAATAATAAATTACACAAATTTAATACACAAATTACAATATAAATACAAAAATATTTTGATCTATTTTTGCTAAGTTAGCAATAATTGCTTACTCTATTTTAATGTGTAGTTACATGTACTTATTATAGTAATAAAAATAGATTATGCTTAATTACATGCAACAAACTATAAACCAAACACTATAATAAGTACACATATTTAATTAATATTACTCAGTACAGTGTCTAATTATACTCTATAAATGCCACCTTAAAATGAAGTGTAATCACTATTCTAGATGCTAGAATAGGCAGAAAATGTAAACATTGGCCATTAATGACAAAAATAAAATAAACCAGCATATTGGCTAATAACCAAAACTGGGGTGATATATTATGCATCCCTAATAAAATCAATATCTACGGTCTACAAGTCTATCACCTTCACTTATACAGCCCTGTAAATGTTTGTGTGGTTCTACACTCACTCTGGAGTTTGTCCAGTAATCTACATCGTGATCCAACACCTTTTCCCTCCCATTCAGCCTTTGCCTTCAGATCTTCAGCGTGACTGCACATCAGATACCTTAAAAACACACAGCCAATCAGAGTGAGCCATTGACAGCTGTCACAGCCAATCAGAGTGAGCCATTGACAGCTGTCACAGCCAATCAGAGTGAGCCATTGACAGCTGTCACAGCCAATCAGAGTGAGCCATTGACAGCTGTCGCAGCCAATCAGAGTGAGCCATTGACAGCTGTCGCAGCCAATCACAGTGAGCCATTGACATCTGTCACAGCCAATCAGAGTGAGCCATTGACATCTGTCACAGCCAATCAGAGTGAACCATTGACAGGTGTCACAGCCAATCAGAGTGAGCCATTGACAGCCGTCACAGCCAATCAGAGTGAGCCATTGACATCTGTCACAGCCTATTAGAGTGAGCCATTGACAGGTGTCACAGCCAATCACAGTGAGCCATTGACAGCTGTCGCAGCCAATCACAGAATGATTAGCATTGTCTTTAGAGAACAATGGAAGAAAATTGGAAAAAGAAATGAAATTAACAAACTATAGAGTCAAATTTAATCTTTAGCAATAATATATAAACATTTCAGGACAGAGAAGCGGTTTATGATTATCAATAACGCTGAGTATGTTAATGCGGACGTATGCATTTGGTACCCGCTGAGCACGTGGATACGATCTGTGTTGTATTTGAGCGGAGTCAACTCTCCTCTCAACACCTGCAGAGCTTCCAGAACTTTTCCGTCCTCCAAATACTCCAGATACTTCTGCTGTAATAGCAGAAACTTCATCCGCTAGAACCAAAGAAAAGATTCACTTTCAGTAGCACTTCAGTGACTCATTTAATAATGTGTGGCTGAATAGGCCACTTAACATTCACAACTAAACACATGGTTACAACTAAAATGGCATAACATTACATCTGAGCCTCTTTTAAGGACAGACAGTGTGAACGCAAAGACAATTGGGTTCTTTTTAAGTTGTTTCACTAAAATCAGCCAGTTTTGTTTGAAGAGGAAAGACTCTGGTCTTCACTCACAGAACTACAAACATTGTAGTTCTGAAATAAACTACAACTTGAAATAAAACAGCAGATTGTGAACTGCATCAATAAGCTTATTTTCTTTTACCTAGTTCTTTAGAAAATATGTTTTACACTCATTAACATTTTAAATGCAGAGAGTTTTATGTGAATAGATTACTCTTATTCTGTGAATAAATGTCAAAATAAACCCGATCTAAACAGCATGTGCATCCTCCATGTGCATGTCAAATTAAATTAAATTCTCATGTTTTTTTGTATCAGTATTTATTTCTTGACATTAATTTCAAATACAGTTTCTGAATGTTATTTACAAATAAAAATAATTCTGTTATTTCATGATAAAGTATCATAACCTTGTATTTTATTTGTACAGTGAATTATGTAGGTAAATTAAGCTCTGCTCACTAATTTGAAGGCTGCTATTGGATCATTAGGTGTAAATGTCATATTAATGTTAACCCCGCAGTTCACTCAAAAATAAACATTTACTGAGCTTTTTTTTATTGGTGAAAATGTTATGGATGGTTTACAGCTAAAACGTCTTAATGATTAATTTGTTTCTTACAAACATGCAGCTGCTCACTTCACAAGACACTAACTGATGGACTGGAGTGGTGTGGAATATTTTTATCAGCTGTTTAGACGCTCATTCTGACGGCACCCATTCACTGCAGAGGATCCACTGGTGAGCAAATGATGTAATGCTAAAATTCTCCAAATCTGTTCCCATGAACAAACATTTTAAGCAAATTTTCATTTTTGGGTGAACACATGGTGTAACCAAATTTAGCACAGAGATGGCTCCAAATGAGCTAGTTAATAAACCTCTAGTGTCAACTTTGTTTGTCAAATTAAGTAAGAACCATTCAAGTAAACGGCTGATGCAACCCTATCCAGAATGATCACTACAACACTTGTTCCAGATGAAGCTTTCAGTATGAAGAGTGCATGCGGGTGAGTCCAGTGCTCTTACCACAATAGCGTTGGGTGAATGCATCAATGCTTTCAGCTCGTTGAGGTCGTTTTCAGCCTGTGTCCCACAAAGAAACAAAAGCGTCAGTTCAGCATTTTCATCCAGTATTTTTTTTGGGGGGGGAAATATCACAATCAACCATATAGAGTTAACTAAAGCATGACAAAATAAGTCATTTAACCTTAAAACAAAAATGCTTTAACTTCAATAAAATGGGCCCCAAAAAAGTACCTGGACCCTCCAGTCATGCTTTAAAAGTCTGAATATCAACCAAAAGTGTTGTGTATTTTATTAAAGAAAGATCAAAAACAAAACACAGATTTGAATTCTAAAACAATACATATATTGCTTAAACCGATGATGAAAGTGAGGGAATTATAACTTTGATTGCTGAATGCGCTGTTAGTTCAGGTAGGCAAAAGACAAGGAAAAGGAAACCCAAAACCCTGCCCCGGGGGAAGTCGTGGCCTAATGTTAGAGAGTCGGACTCATAATCGAAAGGTTGCGAGTCCAAGTCTCAGGTCCGGCAGGAATTGTAGGTGGTGGGAGTGAATGTCCAGCACTCTCCACCTTCAATGTGTGTTCACTGCTGTGTGTGTGTGCACTTTGGATGGGTCAAAGTATGGGTAACCATACTTGGCCGTATGTCAAGTCACTTCACGAAACGGCTGTTTCAGTGGTCCAAACAGCTCCTCGAGCCCGAAGCATGATCGAATAAATGTGCAAACAGTTTGTCTTATCCCATCATGAGCTCTGAAAATCATTTTCCTAAAGGTTGAGCATGATTGTTGTTTCTGCCTGACATCTTTAACAGTCCAAACTCTCCTAAATTCAGATGTCTAAATAAACTTGCTTCTTCCTGTATGAAACATAACATATCTGGATTGTTTATTTCCACCAATTTAAACTACACTGCATTTCCAAGTGGACCCAGACTCTTTTCTTTCATTTTAGTTATGAAGTGAGAAGGAAAAGGACAGGCCTGCAATCATGTTCTGAAAAAAATCACACTTGTGGTTAGAGAATAACTGCTGCATTAAAGGATCAACATTTTTAAGAAAGTCTTGACGAAGCTTTACCAGACACAAGAATAAACCTCTCTATGCATGCAAAACCAGAAGGAATTAAGCTTTTTAATGACATTTTCCCATCCCCTCTCATATCCATACACATTTACATGACCTTTGACCTACAGTTCCCCCATCACTCAGCATGATCAGACATTAGTAAACATGACAACTCATTTAGAACCCTATGCTTCCCACAACCGTTTTATTAAAACAGGATTTAAGGAATATCACAATTTTTCTGATTGGGAGATTTCTGAAAACCTCTGTTGGGCACCACTTTGTTCGCCAAAAAATAAAAGGAATTGTTCAAATTTAATTAGATTTTATTTCAAAGGATGAATTAGTCTAAATTGTTAAAGTTTTATACATTCATTTGATTACCACCATATGGATACAATTTTAATTTTATCATAAAAATATCATGCAGAACTTAGGAATATAAAAAATGTTTTATGGAACTATTAGTGTTAAAATATAATAAATTATTGAATTGCTAAATTATGTATCCTTTTTATTATTAAAAAGTATTTAAACCATTAAAACTGATTTTGAATGGTAAACAGAATTTGGGGGAAAACAATGACATTTGGAGGATAATATGGATTTTATAGTGCCCTTTTTATTGTACTTCAATAATGTGAATATTTCCAAGTGTAATAAGATATTTTAATGAGGACTGGATTGGTGAAAAATGGTTGTTTGTTTGTTTATTATTATTTTATTTTATAGCACCATGCCAAATACCACAAGTGGAAAAAGACAAAGTTAATAAATAAATATCGACAACAAATAATAAGAAATTTGTTAAAAACTAATCCTTGATTAAAAATCTCTAAAATAAAACCCGGCCTCACTTCATCAAACCTGTCAATAAGATCCCCAAAAATTAAGACTTTTCAAAAGAATAGGAAAGTGGTGGAAAATCTGCCAAAAATACCAAGACTGAATTGTATTTACTTTACGCATCATGCAAAATAAAGGAATGTAATTAAGAAAGTACTGCGCATGATATTGTATCAACTTTGATCAAACAGGATAAAAGATCACGCCATTACATATGAAGTGTGGCATAAGCTCACCTTGTCCCATTCACCTTCCATGATGTGGTTCCGGAATTTTGTGGCTGACGTATTCTCCAGTCTACAGCCAGACTCCTGCATCAACAAATCCACCGTCTGACTGGAGAGAGACAGAGAGACCTCATACACGAGCAATGCACTTCTCACTTATCTGACCTTTAGAGAAAACAATAACTGAAGCTTGATTCTTTCTATTTGCCATGTTTGAGTAAAACAACTAGCAGCTCAAGTACTTGCTTGTAAAGCTTGCATTCCATCTGACATAAAAATACAAGTTAAAACGCCAACTCGCAACCATTGAGTTCCTAACATATGTACTTAGTGTTTCATAAAAGCAATAAAAAAACTCAGGCCTTGCTAAATTATGAAATGAATCACAAGATGGAGGGGTTCTGGGGAATTTTGTATGTACCTGCATCACTTGGCCACATCGCAGCAGATATTAGTACTCGTATGCGTGTCATATTGCATGTAATGGTCCTATATTCACAATTTGACATTCATGTACATACATTTTTAGGTGAACAGAGACAAGCTCAAACATGCAGATGAAAATGATGACAGGTGAAGGCTTCTAAGAACAGTGTGAAAGTGTTTTGAATGAAGGGTCTGATAGAATGACGTCATGCTGTGATTACAAAAGAGAGAGAGAGAGAGAGAGAGTGTGTGTTTGTGAAGGGGGTGGATGTTTTCAGTTTTCTTGATGTTTTCAGTTCATCTTGCAGTCTAGATCTCGGACTTATGTGTTCAAGCACGGATTGTGATCGTTCTGGATTCATGTTTTGTGGTTTAAATTTGAATAGCAGCTGATGGCTTTTGCAGATCTTCACTAAAATTAGATTCAATCTTCTTTCTAATGTAAACCAGCTGCCTCTACACACACACATTCCACAGCCGCCATTAAAAGACAACCACACACAAAATGTCATAATGATTTGATAATGCGTAGACACGCTTATGTAATAAATCAGCAAAGGGATGTTGATTTGTAAAGAATTAATTTGTACTCTTGACACTATTAAAGCTAAAATATGTTTCTGGGCCCAACAAATACTTGACAGGCGTACAGCTGTCATCTGTCGCATCTCTTTGTGCTTAACGTAACTGTCTGATAGGCCTATTCTGGGTTAAATTATGGAAAAATGTATCTCATTTTCTCGGAGAATAAAGGTTTTGACTGTCACTTAAGGCGATTTTTAAATATTGACGTCGCGAGCTCGCTTCGTTGATCAGAATAACGGCTGAGAAATCCATGATCTGTCAAACCAGAACCGACTCGGTCCGTTTGTGTACCGCGACACTTACTTAAGTCCTAAGCCGTGCAGATGCTGTCCGATGAGGCGGATCACGTCCTCCTCCGCCTGAGACAGACTCTTCTTCTTCTTCAGGGAACCCGAACCAGTCGCGGAGGCCCCCGAAGCCGAGCCTGCGTTGCTCTGGAGGCCGTTGGCATCTCCATTCTGCGCGTTGGCCGGGTGGTTCTGCTCCTGTCCGGTCCCGTTCGACTGCATGTTGGTGCCGGGTCGGCTGAGGTGGGTAGATAACGGAAGGCCCGCTGAAGCCCCGGGCTCTCCTACTCCCTCCGCCGCCGAGGCTCGGTGCTTCTTCCGCGGGGGCGGCGACGCTCCACCGGTGTCCGAGTCGGAGGAGGAGGAAGCGGAGGCCAGAGTTTCCTCACCGAGAGCGGCCGTGGTTAGAAGCCGGTGAAACCCGGGGGAAGGGAAAGAGGCGTCGGGCTCCCGCGGTCCAGAGCGCGTTCCGTGCGAGGCTCGTTCGTACGTCCGTTCGTGTTGTTGTTGTTCCTCTCCAAACAGCTGCAGATCTAATGGCGTCCAGACGCGCTGACGTCACCGGACATTCCACTGCTACCTCACTTCCGGACAGTGCTCCCACCAAAACGGGGCGTACACAAAAACTTACTACGGATTTATAATTCATCAATAATTATGTTCATTTATAGAGACTTTAAACAGATTATCAGATCGCTGGATATAAAAATCTATAAACATGTTTACGGGTGACAATGGCCCTTAAAACCCTTTCCTTATCACTGTTATCACATATCGCCACCCACCCATCCATCCATTCATCCACCCACCCATCCATCTATCCATCCACCCACCCATCCATCCATTCATCCACCCACCCACCCATCCATCTATCCATCCATCCATCCACCCATCCACCCATCCGCCATCCGTCATCCATCCACCCACCCATCCGTCCATCCATCCACCCATCCGTCCATCCGTCATCCATCCACCCACCCATCCGTCCATCCATCCACCCACCCGTCCATCCGTCCATCCGTCCATCCATCCATCCATCTATCTATCTATCTATCTATCAACATTGCAAGAATTAGATGTTTTGTTTCCAGTTCCTTGTTCATGCCTTTATCACCAGCAGGGTGTATTATTATAATGGTCTCCTCACCGGTCTTCCAAAGAAGAGCATTAGACAGCTGCAGCTCATCCAGAACGCTGCTGCCAGGATTCTGACTAGAACCAGAAAATCTGAGCATATCACACCAGTCCTCAGGTCCTTACACTGGCTTCCAGTTACATTTAGGATTGATTTTAAAGTACTTTTACTTGTTTATAAATCACTCAATGGCCTAGGACCTAAATACATTGCCAATATGCTCACTGAATATAAACCTAACAGACCACTCAGATCAGTAGGATCGAGTCAGTTAGAAATACCAAGGGTTCACACAAAACAAGGGGAGTCCGCTTTGAGCTATTTTGCCGCTCGCAGCTGGAACCAGCTTCCAGAAGAGATCAAATGTGCTAAAACATTAGCCAGATTTAAATCCAGACTCAAAACTCATCTGTTTAGCTGTGCATTTAGGCGAACTGATTGCACTTTGTATAATCATTTTCTATTCTTAACTGCTTTAAATTCATTTAAAATAAATTTTTATAGATTTTGTTTTATTGTTTTTTTAATTCCTTGTTTTATTATTATTTTTCATATCTATTTAACTTCCTTTTATGTAAAGCACTTTCAATTTCCACTGTGTATGAAATGTGATATATAAATAAACTTGCCTTGCCTTGCCATGCCTTATCTATCTAAATATTTATCTATCTATCCATCCATCCATCTTAAAATATTTCTTCAGACTACTCAAGTATCCAGTCTACATAATAATAAAACCTTTTGTCAACAAGTTTTCAAATTCAACAAGATTTTTAACCTTCAAATGTCAAGTGTTTTTACATTCATCACTAGACTTGTTTACTAGACTACTGGTTATTACTTTATTTGATTATTAAAATTCAACAAGAAGCTACTCAAATCTGTCTGTTTAATGTACCGTTTATGTTTTTATTGGCTGTTAGTGTGTATTTTTAGTCATTAAATCATTTTTCTCATTCTGTCAAACAATAAAGCACTGAGATAAAGATCTGCTAAATCCACAATCTACAAAAATCCACACATTCTGAGACATGAATATCTGATCTATAACCAAGAGTTTCACAGAGTATACATGAAACAAACTGAATGTCATGAGTGAAATGTGTTTATAAAAAAGCACTAAATATAAGTCAGAGTCTCCTTTTTGTCCTTTTTCCATTGTGAATATTAATCAAACTGGAAAAGGTCCAAAATAACCAAATCAAATGTCAAAGTCCTTCTCATCCTCAGTCTTCTCAGGACGTGTCTGGTATTTGATGTGGGAGAGATGCCACGGTTGTTTTTGCCACAGGTTTGTCTTTGCCCTTCATAAAGAAAGTGAGCAGTTCTCCTTTTCCTTTTACAAAGATGGGTCCTCTTCTGACGAAACGGAAACCGTACTCCTTCAGGATGTTATAGCAGTCCTCCACCACCTGGGGAGCACCAGAAAAACACAGACGTCTGTCCCAGAGCTGAGCCATACCATGTATAGTCAATGCCATTAAGATATTTTTGCATAATTACATGGTCTCGTACGTATCAGAGCGTTAAGACAGAGATGTTTTGATAGCATCTTAAATTACATTTCTGTTGCAAAAATTGCATTAGAGGATAAAGTTGCACTTAAAATTGATTAAAAGATCACGACTCAAAAATGTTCAAGGAGGTCTCCAGCTTCTATTTGATTTGATTTATGTAAATTTAATGTACATAATTATTAAACATAATACATTAATTCATTTAATGTTTTCATACAAATACAAAATGTATATTAATATCAATTATATATTTATATAGTATATAATAAAATATAATTATTATAGAAGATATAAAATATAATTATTTTAGAAGTATATATAATTTTACATATTTAAAATATACATCCATCTATTCTCCAAACCACTTATTCTCTAATGTCATGTGCAATTAAAATATACATTTAAATATTTTCTAAATATTTAATTTAAAAAGGAAAATTGTCTTTACTATATATTTTTGTATTGGTTTGGCATATAAATAATGATGATTAAATAATGATTAAATATAATATTTCCTGTTGTAGTGAAAAACAGTGTGGAGAACGTGGAAAATATTTGTCAAATGGCTTCATTTTGATGAAATACTGAAAGGATGAAAACTACGAAAAATATTGAGATGATTTTGGAAAGTTATAAAAAATCAATACATAAAAATCAATAAATAAAGCTTAAATCACCTGTATGTTACCCATAACCCCAGTGGACTCCATTCGACTGGCCACATTTACAGTGTTTCCCCAAATATCGAAATGAGGTTTGCGTGCGCCAATCACTCCAGCTAACACCCCCCCCTTATTCAGACCTGACAATAAAACACACACAAACATGGTTAAAAACCATAAATATATATAAGCAGAAGTGACATAGGTCTGTAGTTCGGTCACACGTTTGCTGACCTATGCGCAGCATGAAGTTATTGAACGACTGTTTGTTTAGGTTTCCAAGTGTGACTTTCATAGCCAGAGCAAAGTCTGCCAAATCAGCGAAGTGTTGCCAGCGCTCCAGGACGGACTGATCCTGTATCACAAACACACAATCAACATCAGTAACACAGACTACATTAGTGTAAGTCTTATGCGTTAGCATGTGTTGTGCAGCTGACCTTACGGTCGGCGTATCCGTTAGTGTTGCTCTCCGGCGTCACGCCTGATGCAGCCATGTATGTGCTCCCGATAGTCTTGATCTTCGTAATGTGGCGAAACTCTGTACGATCCAGAAGCTACTCCGAATAAAAAAACACATCATGATTTTAAAGAGAACTTCTGCTGAACAAATGATGACATATATGAAGAAATAAAGGACAAGAGGTGTGACACTTCTCTTTTGCACTCAATGGAGGCAGTCGCATTTTTTCTCTCCCCGTCCTCACCCTTATCTTCCCTGCTTTGCTCCCTTGTCTCGTATTGAGAGACTCTCTCTGCACTGCTCTCCAAACTTAAAGATTATGGATTTGATCAACTGGTCTTTAAATGCAATTGACACCATCTTCTCGATGAGAAACTTGAGTTCGAGAACCTGACTGCCCCGATGGGTGGAGAGGTGGCGAATCGTGTGTCTTGCGGCTCTTTCCGTGTAGGACATTGAAGATATCTACCTATTCGGAACCATGATAACAGGTCTTCTGCTGATTGGATTAGGCTTTGTCCTGGGTTATCGAAAAATTCAGAAGGCGGAACAGCTGTCCAAAGTCCCACAAGGCTGCCCGTCTTGATTGAAGCAGTGGGAAGAGCGGTCAGCATTGAGACTGAGACTATCAATCGCAATATGGATTCTATCAAGGAGAAGCTCACGGCTTTACAAAGGAAAATTGATTATATTGGAGACCAAAATGGACAGAGAGAGTAGCCTGCAAAACTTGCCCCAAAGACAAAACAATCTTATCTTTTTCTGGCTCCCCCTTTTCTGGCCTTGGCAAGGCTGTTGCTGGAATCTTCCCTGGGAGAGCAATGCAGTGAGACGCTCTTGCTTCCTCCCCCACCCTACAGACATTACAGACATTGCCCCTCCCCCGACCACTCGCCTCCGTTCACTTTGAACCACCAGCCTGTCAAGCGGGTCTGACCAGCGCCGGATTAGTGGCTGCGGGACCGGATGGCTGCTTGCTGGGCCGGATTCACTTCCCCTGTGGCTATGCCGTGTGTCTATGGTTTATGTGCTTTTGTGTTGCCAAAGTGTTTTTCCTGTTCTCACACTGTACTCCCCAAGGAGCATAGTCTGGGGGTTATTTTTTTTCTCCTCACTTTCCTCATGTTATGCTGTATTTTTCTTCAATTTTACTTGCATTTCACTACTGATTTTACCCTGTATGATTGTGTATGTGACGAATAATAAAGAACCTTGACACTCACACTGTCAAAGTCAGAGATGATCTCATTCAGGATTCGGAGGCATTCTATTCCTCCATTGTTTATACCCTCCTCCGTGTAAAAGTCAGAGAAGTTAGGAATAGAGGCGAACATCACGCCGATCTCATCATACGACTGACTGTAAAGTTCCTGCAATAAACAAATAAACATCAACATGCACATTTATTAAGGACCAAACTAATTTAAAGATTACTATGAAAGGAATAGACAAGGACACCACAGGATAAAAAAGGTAATTACTAAATTGTATTTTCTTGCAATTCCAAAAAGCATCTGAGCTATAAGATATAAAATCACAATTGCGAGAAAAAAAGTCATAATTGTGAGATAAAAGGTTGCAATGAACTTTTACATGTATTATTCTTATTATTAAAAAAAAGTCGGAATTGCAAGATGCAAACTCAGAATTCTGAGAAAAAAAATGTATTGTGAGATGTAAACATAATTCTGAGAAAAATTACAAAAATCCAAGATGTACACTTAGAATTCTGAGGGAAAAAAATCTGAAGTATGAGATATAAGAAAAGTTAAAAACCGATATACATGAGCAATTAAAAAAACCTCTGATTTACCATACGTAAGCCTAGAAAAAAAAAGTCAAAACTGCGGGATATAAATTGAATTCACAGAGATATAAGACAAGCTATAGTTATAAATAGCTATAGATACAAACTCACACTGAGGTTAAAATAGTTTCTTCGTGGCAGAAACGAGCTTCCATACTGTACATACCTCATCTCTCATCTTGGAGCCCAGGAAGTGTTTGGCCACGTGTTCAGGAAGCATGTTAGTGACCAGCGCCTCGTTATACGTTCTCATTTCATACACTTTCTCCTTCTGATCGTGAACCTCAATCTTCCACAGAAACAGTTTACGCGACTGTCTTTCCACCTGAGAGAGAAGAACAACATTAGAACGAACATGCTAATATTAGCCAAAAGCAAATACATGTGAGTTTTTAAGCTATTGTTGGACATACGTGACGTGCAAAGTAGTAGAAACTCATCATCATGATGATAATCATCACAGTCAGCAGATATCTGGTGGGAACCACTGAATAACTGAAGAGTCACAGAAAATAATGGAAAACAATTACAGGTGTCAGAATTTTTGTGAGTGGTTTGAAAAGAGAAAAGAGTTATTTTAAATTGTAATAATATTTTACAGTATTACTGTTTTTACTGTATTTTTGATTGTATCGTCCAAGTACGTCTGAACGCAAACTCAAGCTCGTCTCACCTGTAGTCCAGGTAGCGAATGAAATCGTAGATGTCGTAAATGTACATCCAGCTGTGGATGTTTACGGCACCTGTTGCTATGGTAACCAACAGCATGAGCGCCAGCTTGACCACATGGCTGAGCTGCACGAGCATGACGGTTGCCACGAGCGACAGCACTGATATGTATCCGTAGTGTTTGGGGTTCTCGGCACATCCGCCGTCACCCAGAGACTCGAGCGTCACGCCGGACGAGGAGTTCAGCAGCACGAGAGGCGGCTGAACACAGCTCAGCTGAAGAGAAATGACGAGAAAAACACTTTCATCTTTAGAAGTCTGAATTTACTAAATGATACTTGGAAAATGCAATACAATGGCAAAGTCAGGTTGCATTACATCATACGGACATGCCAAAACAAAGTAGGATTTACACGGTCAGTAATAATAATCATTTAGAAAGAGGTGAAGTCTCTTGTCTCACCATATCGGCCACCTCAGCCATGGTCAGAACAAATATGGCAGCCATGGCCCATGTGTTACGAGCCCAGCGTGTGCGGTCGATCCACTGCGAGAAAGACACCAGTCTCCGGGGGAAGACCTGATACACACATCACAGTCACACAGACGCTCTCTCTCTCTCACAAAGCATTGCTATAGTTAACTAAAACTAAAGTTATTAAATGTCGTTTTTGTTCATTGAAAGCTGAAATAAAGTAAAATATAAATATTAGATGAAAACTTAAAATTAAATGAAAGTACTAAAATGACTAAAACTAAAATAAACTGGAATGAAAATAAATAGCAATAAAAAAAATGAAAGACAAAAGCACATAGCAAAATTAAAATGAAAAGTGAAAATATAAAAACAACTAATTCAAAATATTAATAAATACTTTATTTGTATTTAAATAAAATAACATACTAAATATACAAGATATACTATGAAATATACTAAGTAATTATTAAAATATATCAAAATAAATAAAATACTCAAATAACACTCTAATATCAATATGATGTTTAATTAGGTTACTCAGATGACAAACTTTAAAGGACAAATTTGGCTAATACTTAACCCCAAAATAAAAATAAATATAATTAACATTTAATATAATAGTATATGTTTAAATTAAGTATATTTTTAGAATATTAATTAACAAACCATATTACTGTAATGTGAATATATTCTTTTTATATATATAATTTTGGATATGTAACAATTATTGAAATTGTAAAGTTGCATAAATTTGTACAGCTTTTAATTTATGATTTATTCTTACAGCAGTACAGTAAAATAACAGTAACAAATCTAATTATAATCTAATGAGAATCATCACTTATAACAATAATAATTATTTTCAATGACGGGGAGGATAAAAAATAGGCTTTATTTTCATTAAGCAAAGAATAATATATTTTTTCTTTTCATTTTTTGGATTTCACATTTACATTTAGTCATTTAGCTGATGCATCTATCCAAAGTGACTTACAAATGAGGACAATAGAAGCAATCGAAACCAACAAAAGAGCAATGATATGCCGTTAGCTTTACAGAGTACATGTAGCAAGGTGTTGTTTTAAAAACTAATTATATAATAAATAAAAAGAAAACAAATAGATAGAATACAAAAGAATAGAGAAGCGTAGTGTTAGTTTTTTTTAGAAAACAAGCAGTTAGTAGTAGTTGAAGTGAATTATGACAGAAAGAGGTTGTCATGAGATCCACTCAATAATCTACGTCTGTGATGTTGGTCTCACTCGAGGAAAGATGGCTGCTAGCGAACACAGAGTCAGAATCAGCAGTAACAGCTCACCAACAGCTAGAGTCACATAATTCACAATCAGCCTGTCAGAAATCAAGCAGATATGACAACATTACACAAGAGAAGTGTCAATATCAATCAAATATTACATGCATAATCCATTTATTATGTTGTATTAGTGATGATTTATGATCTTCACTCACTGTGGGTCTATGAGCATTTCCATGACTGAGGTGAAGATCAGAACGACACAACTACAGCTAAACGCAACTCCTGTCTGTATCTCCTTCTCTGCTGAGTAACGAGACTCCAGATCAGAGTCCTCAAACCTCAGAGACAGAACCGATGTCTTCCTCTCCTCCAGACTGAGAGAGAGACGGTGATGTGAGACAGGGGCAAAAACAAACCACTGGGATTCAAGTAAGAATAGATGGTCATTACATCTTCTCTGTCTCTCTCTCCAGTAGAGCTTTATTCAGCAGCTGGTTCAGATGCTCGTCCTCTATCCCTTCATCGGTCATATTGGCCAACTGCAGCTGCTGAAAAACCAAACACATGTCAAAGGTCAAGACTGATAGACAGACAGACAGAGAGAGACAGACAGACAGACAGACAGACAGACAGACAGACAGACAGAGAGAGACACAGACAGACAGACAGACAGACAGACAGACAGACAGACAGACAGACAGAGAGACAGACAGACAGACAGACAGACAGACAGACAGACAGACACAGACAGACAGACAGACGAACAGACAGACAGACAGACCAGACGAGACAGACAGACAGACGAAAGACAGACAGACAGACAGACAGAGACAGACAGACAGACAGACGGGCAGACAGAGAGACAGAGAGACACAGACAGACAGACAGACAGACAGACAGACAGACAGACAGACAGACAGACAGACAGAGAGACAGAACAGACAGACAGACAGACAGACCGACAGATTAGACAGACAGACAGACAGCCGACGAATTAGACAGACAGACAGACAGACAGACAGACAGACAGACAGACAGACAGATAGATTAGACAGACAGACAGACAGACAGACAGACAGACAGACAGACAGACAGACAGACAGACAGACAGATAGATTAGACAGACAGACAGACAGACAGACAGACAGACAGACAGACAGAGACAGACAGACAGACAGAGAGAGAGAGAGACAGACAGACAGACGGACAGACAGACAGACAGACAGACAGACAGACAGACAGATTAGACAGATAGATAGATTAGACAGACAGACAGACAGACAGACAGAGACAGACAGACAGACAGACAGACAGACAGACAGACAGACAGACAGATTAGACAGATAGACAGATAGATAGAGAGACAGACAGATCTCACCTGTGTCTCTGACTCCTCAGGTGTGTTCTTTACTGATGCGTAACTGCCGCTGGGTTTTGTGGTGTTGATCACCTGAAGAAAGTTTCAGATCAGTTATGGATGAGAACAGCAGATCAGAGAATAAGAAAGATGATCATGATACGCACAGTGCCATTGGACACTCCATTTGTTTTGGCAGTGTCTTTGCACACGAGCACCAGATACGTGTCGATGCCTTTCTCCAGAAGATACTCGCAGCGCTCTCCTCCATTGCCCTCCTCCAGCTCAAACTCATCTTGCAAACAGTCCTTCGTGTTCTGAGAGATATGCACACGCCTGCAGACACAGTAGAGAGAAAAAGATAGTCAGCTGCACTGCAATTCACAAGCAAGAAACGAATGATTTAAATACAGATTGTGGTTCATCTCACCCCGGGATGCCTCCTGACTCCATCTTGTTTGCCACAGTAACATCAGTGGACCAGACATCAAACTGCCAGCGCTTCTGTCCCAGGACTCCACCCAGCACGGTACCCGTGTGCACACCTACACGCATGTCCACTTCCGTCTGAGTTTTCTCACGCACGTATCTGAGCATAAGTGGATGAAGAATGGATGAAACGCATTAGTCCATGTTTCACTCCGTCTCGAATCGTGCTCACGGAAAGCGCTCAAGAAGCATCTCTTCTGTACACATTTTTTTGTTTGTTTGTTTTATCTCATGCAAGAGACTGCATGACGTTCACGTTACATGATTTGACTGACTTTTTATGTAGAGAGTGTGAGAACGCACCGCATTAAAATAATTGATCATTCATGTTTTCACAATAGCTGGTCAACTTCAAAAACTAAACTAAAACGAACACCTTTGAGAGTAAGGCGGGCCCTGGTGTTTCGAGGGCCCTACGCAGCTTGTGTATTCTGCGTATAGGGAGAATCGGCTCTGTATATATACAACCGGATCCCTAGAAGCATAACGAACATAGACCGCAGCAGATCTCTATTTCTTTAATATCTAGACATTTTAGAGATTGTTGTGAAAGTGCAGTATTAAACTGATGAAGTCCCTCTTATTATTCATAGTTCAACAAATTAATTATTGTGTTTCTTCAGATAAAGCTTCTTCCAGTCCCCATTCACTGTAGACGAAGCCCCTCCCACTTTGATAAGCTCTAGATAAAGCTTCTCACAGATGACATAAATTAAAGATAAAACCCCTCCCGTATGCCATGTCCTGTAGATAAAGCTCCACCCAGTGATTGGGTACTGCAGGCAAAGCCCCACCCAGTGGGCGTGTACTTACGAGATGGCCTCCACCATAGACAGGCCCATCATAATGGAGCAGACGGCATGATCTTCACGGTAATCCGGCAAACCGCAGATACAGTAATAACAGTCTCCCAGAATCTTGATCCTCAGCTGGTGGTGTTGCTGTTAAAACACCATAAGAGTGGAGGTTACAGTGTTTTTGTATCCTTAGTATTGGTAATTTTGTGCACAAATTCCATAAAACTTATGAATTTGTACTATTTGTAGCCTTTTCTTTATAAGGTGGGTGTACATAAATAAGTCAAATGTGTGTGTTGGCTGTTTTTACTCACTGCTGCTAGTTTGTCAAAGCGAGCAAAGAGTTCGTTGAGTAGTTTGACAAGTTCTTTTGGAGTCACGACAGAAGACAGCTGTGTAAAACCTACGATGTCAGCGAAAAGGATACTGCAGAGAGAGTGGAGATGTTAGATCAATCCTGCAGTGTGTTTGAAGAGTTTGAACCGCCTTGTTTAAAGTCAACATGAAATGAATGAATGAAGTATTTGTGAATGAAACATGATATGCTTAGTTTATTATAAGACACTCACTTGTGTGATCTACTGGTGTAATGATGTAAATACAGCAAGGTTACACTCAAAAATGTATTTATGTATTTGATTTGCATATAAAATGACCATCCATTTGGATTATTCAGTTTTAACACACTAATACACTTAATGTGAAGCATATTTGTCAGTCAGACAGAAAGTATGAGAAACAGGTGAGAAAAAGGTAAGATTTCTACACTTAAAAAATCATGGTAGTTTATTATTAACTTTGCATATATTTAAATATTTTTATAATATTAAATATTTTTCAAAATATATTAAATATTAAATAATATTTTTCAAAATATATGCAGAACAATAGCTTATAATCAGCATAAATATTTTTATTTGTGAAAACAATTACATTTATTCAGTTAAAATTTATGGCTAGCTGTGGAACAATCAATATTCAAATAGTTTATTTAATGAATTAAAAACAGAGTTACTAAAACTAAAAACCAAACAATTTTTGTTACTTATGATAAAATGAATCAGCTCGTGGCCAAGGCAAGATTTCTCATTTTCATTTAGGTTATCTTGATAAAATAACTAAAACTGATTACAAAAATCAATAAAACTATATTAAAAATAAATAAATAAATACAATTACAAAAAATACTACAAGTTTAACTAAAAAATAAGAAAACTTTCTAACTCAAATTATTAATACAAACTATAATAGCATCTAAAGTAACCATGATACAAATATATAAGATTGAGTGAAATTGGATTTATTATTGATAAATATATAAACCTGGTTATTGCATATTTCAAATGCATTCTATTTATTAGCACTAGTACAGAAATCGAATCTGTATCTTACATTTATTTTTGACTGCCAAATATTCAGATATACACAGTACTGAATGAGTCAATGGACAAATGGAGTGAATCTTTTGGTGAACAGACTCACTGAAAAGTAAATCAAATTCAAGATGCGCTTGATAATAAATGAAGACAGGATAACGAACAGGGAGTGACCACGAGTGGAGGACAGTTAGATTGAGTGTTTCACCTGACGTTTTCGTGCCGGTACATGTACATGGTGTTGAACTGCTGAGCGTCTGATTTCTGATTGGCTTCTTTCTTCATGCCCTGAAGCATCTCATCTGCTATGTGCTTCGGCAAGATGGACAACAGCAATTCCTCCTATACATGCGCAAAAACATACCGTATATATCAAAATATGTATCTACAAGGTTGTGATTATGCACTTTTAGTATCAATAATATAACAAATAAAGAATTGCTAATGTCTTAGCTTATGAATATTCATCAGATCAAATGAAGACAGGATAACGAACAGGGAGTGATCATGAGTGGAGGACAGTTAGATTGAGTGTTTCACCTGACGTTTTCGTGCCGGTACATGTACATGGTGTTGAACTGCTGAGCGTCTGATTTCTGATTGGCTTCTTTCTTCATGCCCTGAAGCATCTCATCTGCTATGTGCTTCGGCAAGATGGACAACAGCAATTCCTCCTATACATGCGCAAAAACATACAGTATATATCAAAATATGTATCTACAAGGTTGTGATTATGCACTTTTATTATCAATAATAAAACAAATAAAGAATTGCAATGTCTTAGCTTATGAATATTCATCAGATCCTGTGATCGATGCTAGATTCAAATGTATATTTCTATGGAGCTTCAAAAGGTGTATCTAAAGTCTGAAACATTGTCCTCGCTCTAGTTCACGAGCAGTAGAGCGATGTGGGATTTCGGGAGTTTGATCGCAGAGTGCATTTGTCTCTTGATGCCGTTGCCATAGTGAGTTAAACCTGTCATCCACGCTCTGATTGGCTGAATGCACTCAACTCCCAGAAGCCTCCGCTGCTGCTATGGCATTCTGGGATTGACAGGGTCTCTGGAGACCATGTGACAACATGAGCAGGACGGACAGAAAGAGATGCTGACAGAAAACCGCTGTACAGATAGATTGGTGTTAGCGATTAAGGATTCATTAACACTTAATGGTAAATACTTTTAGGGCCTAATATGGCACAAGTTGTCATCAGAAATGGGGTAAGATGTCACATGGGAACCTGACATTAAATTGCAGAATTGAAACAGTCAAATAACGAAAGCAATTCATAAGCAAAATAAGAAAAGTAGCATAGTTGAGACAACTAAGTATCCCATCAAGTATACCAAGTTGATTTCACCATCAAACAAGGAGGTGCTTTGAGCGGTCCAACAGAGCAAAATTGATGGATGCCATTGGTTTCGGGCAGGACTCTCTGTTTGTTGACCAAAGACTGTTGCGATAGTGGGACTGCTTTGAAAAACTCTTTCAAGAAAGTTAATGTTTGTAATTTTAAAAAGGTTTTCAGATTTGTGACGCTACTGCAACACTTATACACATCACAAAATCCTCCCGTGAGACATTCATCTTGCTTTAATTCTGTCAAAGTCCACTAAAACCATACAAAACCCAAAGTACATCAAACTAAAATAACATTAGTTCAAATAAAATATTTTACAAATTATTTTATTTCAGCTAGTTTTCCAAAGCATTATTTCTCTTTTTTATTTTGTTTAATTTGTACTAAAAATAAAACAATTAAAACTGAACTTAAATATATATTTAATATATATATATATAGTCTTATGCAGCTATTAAATAAACAATTGAATACATATATATATATATATATATACCCATTGTTATGCAGCTGTACAAAATATAATATTTAAATCTATATGCAGCTCTTAAAATAATTAATAAATATGCAAGTCTTCAATCTTGCATTGGTTAGATTTTTATAAATAAAGTCTTAATGCATCTGTTAAATAATTAATTTAATAAATATAAGTCTTCATGCAGCTGTTAAGTAACTGAATAAAAAATAAGTATTTATGAAGCTATTAAAAATGATTGAATGAACATTCGTTCAAAATAATAATAAATGACTTATTTAAGAGGTCTGTAAGGACTTACGTCTGCATGAAGACTTTTATATTTGTGACCCTCTCGGTGAAAACCCAGCTAAAGTCATTCTTTTGTGATTTGCTGTTTTCTACACAACATCATCCTTCATATGGTAAAGAACATTCTGTGAAAAGTGACCTTTATATCTTTAATATTGACTGAGTAAGGTCATGTCAAAGTTTCAAATTATAGTGAAATTAATGGAAGAAATCAAACGTTGATGCTCGTTATCTCATAATTAGATTTTGAGACTTTAAACTGGATTTCACAGAGAGGGTCACCTTTATTAAATGATTTATTTAATAGCTGCATAAGGACTTCTATAATTCTTCAATTAATAGTTATTTCAGTCTTTATGCTCTTAAATAAGTCATTCAATAAGGCTTTGTGCAGATCTTAAAGAGATCCCTGAGTATTAAGACATGTATAACTTAATATAACGTAATTGATGTATCTTATTTAAATATGTAGTAGAAACCCCATGAAAGATGTGTGTTATTTAAAACATCGATATCATTTTTGGATTATAGGGGAGCCATTATATTATGTGAACAGTGCATTCTGCGTCGATGACGTCAAGTGGTTGCACTCAATGAGCTACTGGTGCTTATTTATATAGTCTTTGACTTTTACCAATACACAACTCAGAAAATAATATACTGATACAATACCACATTGTGTGGCTTTTGATTGTAATTTTCACAGCAACAAGAGAAGCAATGTAAGACTTTCCTAGCGATAAGAAGAGGAGAAAAGAATGGGAAGCTGTCTGTGGATGAATAAAACTACTGTTACCTAAAGACCCGCTTCTTTTTCTCTCCACTTTAGCCCTGATGCCTTTGAGTCTTTTAGTAGACCACAGCTCCTGACAGAGCTTACAAACGGCTGAGACGAGAAACATTAGATGTCATCAGTTAGGATGAAAACGAGTTTCTCAGCACGGATTTCCCTCAATATCTGGGGCGTTTAGACTCCATATCCATCGTCACCTGTAAGCTCGTTCGGTCGCTGTGGTCATCATATCAGTATTTTATTTTCCCAGTTGTGTTGTGGTAAAAAAATTGCAACAGGTGGCGCGAAAAATGGCACCCCCTATAGTCCAAAATATGTATAAAACAATGTGATTTTTTAAAATAACATAAACATTCATGTGCTTTCTACTGCATATTTCGGTAAGATACATCAATTACGTTATATAAGCTATACAAGTCTTAATACCCAGGGATGCCTTTAAATGAATTGTTTAGTAAATATATCAGTCTTTATGCATCTCTCAAATAGCAAATAAATGTTACTTTTTGGGGGAACTAATGTCTGTATTGCACTTAGTGAGATATTTTTTATATGTAAAACAGGTGATAAAACTATGATTTAATACTTACTGTGTGAGTGTGACCAACATAAAATAATGTGTGATGGCAAATTTGGGCTCTTGGGTCTTTAGTGTCGCTGCTGTCACAATAACAGTAGCCTGGGGATTGACTTCATTACTGCAATAAGAGTGACTACAGAACACAACCTGCTCTGTGTGTGTGTGTGTGTGTGTGTGTGCAGTGTGTCCTTGTCTCTAGTTCTGCTCAGATGTGCCAATAACAGGTAACAGGACACAAGGGCCCCAGAGCAGAGCTCCACCACTGAGCCCAATTAGAGCATCTCGGTGCGTTCTTTACTCACACATTCAAACATGGCACAAAATCCCAACAAAAAAGCATCCGGTGCACTTAAACACTTTTTTCATTCAAAAGAAAATTTGTATTTGGGAATGTACCTGTTGTTGACTCTGATCCTTCAGCGTAAGACTGACTTGCAGAGATTGTTTAGCCTCGAGGAACGCCGTGCGGTACTTACGGTCGGCCATGAAGTATGACATCACGCCCACCAGCACAGCAGCTAAATACAGCATCAGATTCGCCACCAGCTATGAGAGACAACAACTGTCACTTTTGTTTGAATATTCACACTCCAGCCACACAGAACATGGTTGTATTTACATGGAGTGATGTTTTTGAGTTGTGGTTGAGTCTGACGTCAATGTGAAATCATCATTTCAGATCTTTCCATAAGCTCGATGTGCATGACATGAAACACGTGACATGTTGCTCCCACAACCCTCTGCTGTCGTGCATTACAGTTTTAGAGACTATCCCACGGCATGAACGCAGTCCTGTTTGTAAGGCTTTAGTTCAATAAAATCACTTCATTTTTACTACTTCAGTTCAAAAGTATGCTCACTGAGGCTGTATTTATTTGATTAAAAAATACAGTATTATATTGTGAAATATTATTACAATTTAAAATAACTGTTTTCTATTTTAATTTATTTTAAAATGTAATTTATTCCTGTGAGGAAAGCTGAATTTTCAGCTTCATATTAATGCTGTCAAATGATTAATCGCAATTAATCACATCCCAAATAATCGTTTTTGTTTACGGGTATATTAATATATGAGTGTGTACTGTGTATATTTGTTATGTATTTTACTTTAAAATTGATATAAAGTAAAAATAATATTAAAATATAATGTAAAATAAAAACAATTATTAAAATATTATATAAATTAAAAATAATATTATATATATTATAATTTAATACAATTATTTAATAGAATTGATTTGTTACCACATGAAGTAGCCTACTATATGGTTAAGCATATAATAATATATAAATTATATTATTAAAATATATAAAATACAAATATTGTTATAGATATAATATAACAAAATAACTCAATCTAATGTATTTGTCATCACCACATGAAAGACTATTTTTGTACTGTAGTAATGATATTAGATTGTACTTTCATGAACACAATGGTTACAAAATTCATACCATAAAAAAAATGCAAATTGAAAATGGTAACCACCATTACAAAATAGTACTGTGTGGATACCAAGTGCATTCAGAACCATGATCAGTGCAACTCAATGTAAATATTTTCTTCACAAACAAAAAATTACCAAAAAAGTACTATGATTCCGTTTTTTTAAGCAGCATGGTGATACCCTGGTATTCGAGGTACCTTACTATGTATTTACTATGGCAAGTGACAAAACATTGTTTCCAGTGTGTGTGTGTGTGTGTGTGTGTGTGCAGTGGTGGACTGACCATCTGGAGCACCGGCAGTTTTCAGCAATATTTGCCAACCGTTTAGTTAAAAATTAACTAAGACATACATTTTCAGGAATGCCGTTATACGAGTCGCCACAATGTAGGCTACAAAATGCAGTTTTCAGCAGACATGAGATACAAATGAATGTAAATCTGCTTTCTTCGTGATTTCACGTGTCTAAGAAAATGTTTAAAAATCAATAAAAAGTCATTCTCAATCTTACTCTAGAACATTGTACATCTGAAGACTTTTGCTTGCGAGTGCTGTGCATAGGAAAGTGATTTATATTATGGCCTGATAAAAATATAATTTGCTTATTAATTCACATGCATTAGCCTATTTTATATACACACTGGTGGTTAAAAGTTTGAAATAATTAAGGCTTTTTTTATTTATTTGAAAGAAGATTGAATTTATTTGATAACTAATACATTAAAACAATAGCCCAATATTATGAAGTATTACACTTACAATAGTGGTTTTCTATTTAGGATGTTTTCAAATGTAATTTATTTCTGTAATGCTCTTTGTAATTACTCCAGTCTTCAGTGTCCCTTCAGAAATCATTCTAATGCTGCCTAATTTGCTTAATTATCAGTTATTATTTGTGATCAATTATTAATAATGGTTTTATTATTGGTATAATGCTTCTCAGTTAAAGAACATAATGTTTTAGTACTTTGTAATAAGTGTAAATACATGTACTGCCACTTAAATCAATTTAACCAAAATCCATTTTTGTATTCTAATCTTTGTTTTAATGCAAAACTAAAACTAATTAAATATTAATGTATATTTTTTAATCTTACCCAAGACTGAAAGGTATCACATTTTCCACAAAAAATATGAAGCAGCACAACAGTTTTCAACATTCATAATAATCAGAAATGTTTCTTGAGCAGCAATCAGCATATTATTATGATTTCTGAAGATCATGTGACACTGAAGACTGGAGTAATGATGATGAAAATTCAGCTTTGGTCACATGAATAAATCATATTTTACTAGTCCCATCGCAGACAGTTGTTTTAAATTGTAACATTATATATTTCACAGAATAGTTTACTGTATTTTTCATCATCAAAATAATTTGTATACTCTTTTCCATAATTGGAGCTCTATTCCTTAAAATGATAGATGTCAAGTAAGTTCCTGCGAAAGGACAAATAGGCCTACTGTATGACCAATAGAAAGGCACCATAAACACAGTCCGCATTCTGCGCCATTTCGAGTCTTCTAGACAAAACCAGAGCATCGTGTCATATGGACAGATAATATTGGTATTTAACTTTAGGGATATTAAACTGTCCCTCGTATTTGTCATATACACCAGAAAAGACCAATTATAATGTCAAGAATATGCCACTCATTTATGGTGTGGTGCGGTGTGTTGCGGTCCGGGTTTGGTGGGCCGCTCTGTGCCAAAAAGTCCAGGGCCACCTTTTGGCCCCAGTCCACCCCTGTGTGTGTGTGTGTGTGTGTGTGTGTGTACCTGTCTGATCAGCACTGCTAACTGCAGTTTGTCTTGATGTCTCTGCGTTATAGTGAATCCCAGCAGCAGCGTGTGCGCGCAGCACGAGAGCGCGCTCAGGAGCGCGATAGGCGCGAGCGGCAGCGGGAGCGTGAGGAAGAAGGAGAAGAGGAAGAATGTCTGCCATCCGACGGTGTCACCGGCCGCGTAAACTCCCGCGAAGTTCAAACTGAAGTAGCACAGCACGTGGACCGTGATGAGCAGCCAGAGCGCGTAGGGTGCGAGGCTCGGGGAAACGGACACCGGCAGTAAACGGAACCGGCACATAATATAGAACAGAATATCCGACGCGAGCCCACCTGCCGCCACCGCGAGAGTCTTCTGTTTATCCTCAGAGTAAACCACCGCGCACATGATGACGACATAACCATTAAAGAGGGCTGCGAACACGATCAGCACCAGTAACGTCTCCTGCCGCTGCCGCAGAAAATACGTCTGATAAATTTTCTCCAGAGACACCGGTGTAAACTTGAAACGCATGAAACGCGGCAGAGATAGCGAGCCACCACGCGCCGCCGTTATCTCGCGCGCGCCTCCGCCAGTGTGCGGCTCCGCCACGGTAACCGGACCGTCCTGAGTCCCGTTCACCGACATACTGAGACTCTAGTGAAGTTTGACGTGTAATACTGCCGTCTGTAGATGATCCGTCACGGTTGTCCGAGTTTATTCCGCACCGGAGAGATTCAGTCTGTCATCCCTTAATGATCCCGGCTCCGTTCCCATGACAAACACACCTCGAACTGCTCTTCCACATCCTTAAAATGCAAAAATAATCAGAAAAGAAACACATTTAAGCTCTAGTTTCCTTATTTATTTTACATTTTGTTAAAATATGAAGATATTAAAACTGTCGAACAATTAATCACATCCAAAATAAAAGTTTTTGTTTGCATAATATACATGTGTACTGTGTATTTATTATGTATATTTAATATATACACGCATATATGGTACATATTTCGAACATATTTACATGTATATATTTATATGAATATAATTTATATTATATAGCCTAAATATATTTAAAATATAAACATAACATATTGTTCTTATATATGCATGTGTGTTTTGATATATTATTTATACATAAAAAATATACACAGTACACACTCTTATATTATGTAAACAAAAACTTTAATTTTGGATGTGATTATTCGTGATTAATCGTTTGACAGCACTAAAAAACATTATTCGTATATTATAGCCTAATGTCAGCAGTGGTCATGAGCTAGCTACCACTAAAAACATGTTTTATTTAAAAGTACACATAATCACATACATTTGATTACAAGTTCATTAATCGACTTTCAAAAATGATCGACTTCAAAAGTTTGCAGAAAAAAGTGGCGTTCGCCTCAACAGTTCAGCATAGAAATAGATCGCTGCTTTATGGATTTGATTTATGACACTGTTGCCTGGTAATCAATCAAATATAAGTATAGGCTACTATACTAATACTTTAGTGATTTCTACACAGTATAGACTGGCTAACTGCACCACAATAAATAAATACATATTACAAAATATAAAAAGTAGGACTTTTATCAGATTAAGAATAAAATTATAAACTGACAATGTTTCACTACTAGACAAAAATACGATTGAAATATATGAATAATTGTTACACAGATTTTGCCACAACATATAGCTGTCAAGCTTAAATAAACATTTAAAACACGAAATATCATATACGTGATCTACATGACTATTTATTTGTGTGTGAACTCACTCTGATTATAACATTAATAATAAAACAGAGTAAATCTTTTGATGTATAACATTTGACGAATAAAAAATGAATGAACAAATTTGTATCTTACCTGATTCAAGTGGAATCTTGATTTTTTAGGCTACCACTGTTATTGTGGTAAAATACTAACATTTCTTGACATGCTTTCAAATAAAAAAGGCTATAACATTATAAAGGACTGAATTGACTGAATATTAAGTGATATTTACAATTATTTCTTCCGTTAAAGGCAGATATTCCATTTTGTAGGTTTTGGTAAACAATCATATATCACGGAAGTGTTTCTAAGAACCCTCATCTCATGTAAGACTGTTAGTATCCTTACTGAACCTCAGCTACAAACCATAACTTCACCTCTCTCTCTCTCTCTCTCTCTCTCTCGCTCTCTCTCTCTCTCTCTCTCTCTCTCTCTCTCTCTCTCTCTCTCAGACAGTGTTGCTGTAACCAAACCCAACTCTTTCCAGGTTGCTACAGTGTGTTCTCTTGTGAGTATAAGCCTCATACCTGAGGGAACTACAGAAATGTGTTGTCGCACTATAAGTTTTCCATTCTATGAGTAAGGAATAATTGACGACGGGCCGTTGAATGATTAGATTCTAAATTACTTAATTAGTGTACTTAAATTAGTAGTAGCTTTAAGGGAGAGACCGAGAGCGGTTATGTGCTTTCCGTACATAATAAAACGTAACTTTGTGGCAAAAACATGGACAAAGTCTGTCGATGTTATCCCTTTGTTTACTGTATTTATTTGTTTGGCCAGTGTCGTTGTGGGTTTTGGTTATTTTTCTGTTATAAGACCTTTGAATGAACAGAAATCATTTGGCGAAGTGATATGGTCATGTAATGCGGTCAAGAAATCTGACTGGAACTACGTTCGCCGTGCGTTTCCCTGAAAATAATTGCACGCCTCAGAACGTTCATCAGCCAATCAGATTCAAGCATTCAACGGCCCCGTAGTATAATATGTTGTAATGATCCACATATTTAAGACTACTGATTATGTTCATGTAATAGTAATGTTCATTTCTGTTAGTTTACAATATTTTCACATAGAGTCATTATTCAAGAACATTCATCTTCCAGAAGCAGCTGTCTAGTATCACACAGGTATTCCTCATTTCTGCTGGTGGCCTGCTGCTCCCATTGGTTTTTCTTATATCGCACTGTATCATACTTCACAGCATGTTTCAGTGACAGCAGGTATGTAAATATAGCTGTTTTGTTTGCATGCAAACATTTCAACTTTATAGTTAATATCCTCTGCAGGGACGCTGGATGGCGTTGTTGTCCTCAAGGCCGCTCGTACACATGGGGGCAGCAAACTCGTAGATTTGATTTGTCTGTGGGAGGAAAACTTGTAAACAAGAGAATGCAACATAAGATCATTTATTTATCCTTTATATAGCCAGGAGAATCCCATTGAGACTTCACAATCTCTTCTTCCAGGGAGACCTGGTTATGATGAAGGCAGATATTGTTGTAGACCTATATTGTTTGATAAAACAAAATTTCTACAACAATCAATTACTATATGTGATTTCATTTAATATTTTCTTCCAGTGCCTTTATGTTTATTATATGAGAGTTTAGGAAAAATAGCTGGTCAGAATTAATTTTGAGTTTAAGATTAAAATATGGAAAAGGATATAGGAAGAGGACAAGATAATATATAATATAAAATGGATAATAGCCTTATTTCTAAACACATGTATTTATTAGGATGACCAAACATACTTGTGCTTTCTAAAAATAAAATATTTCATGAATTATACTTAGGCTAAAAAATGAACCATTTACAACATTTGTTCATGATAAATGAAACAGAGATGACGTTATGTTCAAATTCATTGAAAGTGTCTCTGTATTTTACATGTTTTATTGATATTTTCCACAGGTGATCACAGAAGATCATAGATACAAATTGTCCTTCCTCCACATTTGAGATATAGCCTTGGCTAACGCAGTAGTTTGTAGAACTTTAGAATATCCCAAAGGGTTTAGAATAAAAATACTCTGCTAGAATTGTGTATAAAGTACATTCAGAATGTTTGACCAATTCAACATCTTAAATGAGTCATAATAGAAAAACATTCACACATAATATCTGTGAACAGGATACACATTCAACGTCATTTTTCTTAGAATCCAGTTGTCTTATAAACATTTCACAGAAATAGAATAAAATAAATGATCATATGAATCAGTAGAGTGGTTTCTAATAAAATCTAAATAAAAAAAACATTCATTGTGTCATTGCCATGCACCTTTGCAAGTAGCCAACGTTTAACTCTACAGATGCTTGCATTTTACAGACATGAGTTTTTGTTCAAGGAGCTGGGATTATTTTACTCTAGACAAGAAAAAACTTAAAATGATATTAAGATGTCAGTGCCACAAAAATCGTTACATCTGGAGGCTTTTGTTTTATTTCTCTGATATTCAGTAGATGATTGTAAGAATACTTCAATTCCCTCTGATGACTCTTTTATGTGGTTCATGACTCAAACCAAAGTTCATTGACTGTCGCCCACAGGTGGATTCTGTGCGGAACTGCGGCATCCTCTGCCGGTCAGAGCGGGTAGTGCGGCACGCTGATATGCTGGTGAAACGCGCCGTGATGCGCGCCGTACAGCAGCTCCGTGGACGCACCGCTCAGGCCTGTGCACAGCGGCTCATGGTTGCTCAGGACCGTGGACAGGTATTTGGCCTCTTCTGTGAGTCTTTTCACCTCTTTCCTGAGTGCCGCATTTTCCTTCTCCAAATTCTCACTCTCCTAGAGCACGAACGGAAAAGAAAATACATTTAATGAGCTCCAGAAGTAAGAAAGATTGAGATAATGCACATTTCCTGAAGAATATGTACACTGTAAAAAAAAAAAAAAAAAATCCATAAAATTTACGGTAAAAAATTGGCAGCTGTGGTTGGCAGAATTTCACAATAAAAAATACGGTAGCAACATTTTAGGGTTTACGGATTTAACTACAAACAGTTATTCATTAACTGATATAATGTTCATATACCAACCTACTGAAGTTCTGAAATATGTTTTGTACCTTTGTAATATACACTGATAACCATCAAAATCAGGTGGTGATGAGAAAGTCACATGAAGAAGAAACTCAAAGAAAAAAACATAACATTTAAAATGCAACGCAGGGAATTCTGGGAATGTCAATTTTCGTTTTTTCACTGTAAATTATAGTCTTTTTCACTTCGTGGTTTTTACAGTAGCAACTGTAAGACAGTTATTTACTGTTAAAATCACGATCCTTTTTTGTTATACATTTCCCAGGACATGAATTTCAAGTATCATCCTCTAGAGGTCCTCACAGTTTTAAACTCCACAAAATAAGTAGCCTACAATAATCATGGATGACGTTTATTTCTACCTCGCTTGTGGGCTGATCATAATCCTCAGTAATCCTGGTTATTTAGTATTCAAGATTTCACGCTGTACATTTGATAACCGTTAACGTTCCTATTTACATATTTATAAGGTCAGTAACATTGATTGGTCAAATAGGCAAGTAGCCTAGTATAATTAAAATAACAATTTGTTACATTTATATGGCGCTTTTCTAGGCACTCAAAGCGCTTTACATTGAAGGGTGGGGATCTCCTCATCCACCACCAGTGTGCAGCATCCCCTGGATGATGCGACGGCAGCCATAGTGCACCAGAACGCCCACCACACACCAGCTCACTAGTGGAGAGGAGACCGAGATGAAGCCAATCAGTAGATATGGGGATGATTAGCAGGCCATGATGGTCAGAGGACAATGGGCAAATTTGGCCAGGATTCGAGGTCACACCTCTACTCTTTTTCGAAGGACATCCTGGAATTTTTTATGACCACAGAGAGTCAAGACCTCGGTGTCTCATCCGAAGGACGGTGCTTTTTACAGTAGTGTCCCGTCACTATACTGGGGCGTTAGGACCCACACTAGCTTCAGTGGGCAACCGGTCTTGGGCTACAGGGAGATATGGCTGCTGGCGGAGATATTGAGAATTATTAATGTGATCCGTGCAGTCACAGATTGTTTCACACACGTTTCACACACCTTTATCTTTCAGAGACTGAAAGATAAATGGAAATATCAAATGTTATGACAAATATTTTCTCAATTGGGTAAGTAATTATTAATAAGTTAAGTCATTTTTATTTATATTGCACTTTTCACAATGCGTACCGTTTCCAAACAGCTTAACAGAAAAGAACTCATCACAAACCCAAACCCCCCCCCCCTCCCAAATTAGGAAGAATCCAAGACTCAGCTGCATTGACCTCTGACGGGCACATATCTGCATAAATGTCCACAGGTCAAATTTGACCTAGCCACATGTCTAATAATAACGGTCTTGAAATAGATGAGAGCATGCATATGGGCATTATTTGTAGGTACTCTACGGGGTCCTGATGGTTCCCGCTCAGCGATGTCACCGGCCTGTGTTCTGCAGCTCAACTAGCCGCACCACTGCCTTCCAGTCACTCTAGGGTAAAACCCCTCTGACAAGCGTCATTCAACTTTATCTGCCCACGGCCCACAGCGGCACCTTACCAGAAATGACAGCTGAACACTCCCCTCGACGGCCCACGTTTCTCAGGCAGGCCTCAACTAAAAAACACAGCATGAGAAGACACTACAGGAAACGTGTCATACGGAGGGAAATTTCAGCTTCCTGTTTATCAAGCATAGCCGTGAAGAGCGAAACCACATACTACACTGAACACAGAACAGTGAGTCTCCCTTACACAGAATGGGTACACGAGTTTCCTCTATAGCATATTCAACTTTAGACTTGTGTTTTTGTTTGTCTGGAGTAGATTATGAGTTTATTATTATTTCATATCTTTGAATTGGAATAATTCATCTTAAATTAGGTTCAAATTATCTGTAATGTAGATGTGAAATGTGCATTTACACGAGCACAAAAAAAAGTTGTAGAAATTATTTTCACTCAGAAATTGTTAGTAAATTTCACAATTAATCATAAAGAAATTGAAAATAACACATTTAATTCAATGAAACTTTGAAGTAGAAAGACTAAAATAATATTTCTTGCTAAACATACTCCAATAATGTTTATTTAACTTCTTTATTTTTTATTTATTAAAAAAATATGTTGTACTGTGTGTAATAATGCAACTCATTTAAAAAAAACATATTTATTGACATTTTAAACAACTGGGGTCTCCTTCACTTTTCATGTTAAAATGCAAACAGATGTGCACAAAACATGCATACCATTGTTATTGTTAACTAAAACAAAAAAATTGTTAATTAAAATTAAGCTAAAATAAAATATAAATATTAGATTAAAAACTAATATTGAATGTTGTCTTGGCATTCAAACAAACAAACATAAATAAATCTAGTCTAATCTAATGACATAAATACAGATTACAATTACAAAACCACTAAACAAAATGACTAAAACCAAAAGTATAAAAATAAAAGGCAATTCAAAATATTAATAACCACTATAATAATACAGGATGCACACATTGTATAAGCCATGCTTCAGTCATGACCTTTACTTCATAAAATTTCAGGTGTTTACACATCAGGATATTAAGCATTATCTGTGTAAACACTCTCAATATTTATATCTGCTGATGTGTGACCTATATGTACATTTCTCAAAAATTGTGCAACCTCAAAATTCAAATGATATGTGGTTCCTGGTAAGTGGTATGTGACTGTATGTCGGGACATCATCTCCCACTCTGCAGTTAACCGGTTGAGTTCAGGGGAACTCACATGAGGTCAGTGTGTGTGTGTGTGTGTGTGTTTGTGCGTGTGTGTTATCAGATCACTGATGCTAAGAACTGCAGCGGGGGCTGTCAGGACTGAGTCTGACAGCAGGTCAACTAGCTAATCAAACGTCTCTCTCCCTGAGAGAAAACTTCTTATCAGTTTCCTTTGACATCTGTGCATTTTCTGTGAATCAGACCCGATCTCATTCTCAAGCAGAATCCATGAGTTGACTCATTCCAATGACTAGTATACACTCTCAGAACAAAGCTGTATAATAGGGGCAGTGCACTAACAAAAGCCAAAAGGTAGCTTATTTACCATTAAAGTATAATTAGATGTTTAGCATATGTGCACAGTCAAACACACAGCCTTTCAAAGTTTACTCCATTTCATATCATACACGAAAGGAGTGCTCAAAGCGCACTGCAAAGATTCATCTTTTTTCAGTGTCTGCACTTTCTCTCTCCATTGGTTATGAGTGATAATGTCTTTGTACTCGAGCTGCGTGTATATTAGAGAAAAATCGAGCTGTGCTCATACAGTATATAGGAACGCCGAAGAAGCCAAAAGTCTTTAAACAGAATGCGTGAAATTTGACGTTTGTTCGCGTCAACGTGCCAATTTTGAACGTGTTTCTTTTCTATGTGTAGACACACAGTGTTAAAGGGGTCCTTTTATGCTTTTTCACTTTCTGAATTTTACTCTGTGTGTGGTTTGTATGTTTGGGCATAAAAATATCTACAAAGTTACAAATCTCAAAGTCCACTCCAAAAGGAGGTATTTTGTTTTTATAAAATCCTTTTCAAGAACTACAATGAATGGCTCATTTGGACTACAGCGTTGTTTTCCGGTGTTGTTTCCAGCGTTGTTTTCATTCTGTGCCCGCTCCAACAACGCCTCCCGCTGGCACAGAATTAATTTGCATATATATGCCGCCACAAATAATGTAAGTCTGTGGGTCTATGGTATAAATAAATTCAACTGTATAACAGTTTCACAGAACAATAAACATAATACATATTACCGTTGCACTTATCTGTACATAGTAATTGCAGTTATTTTTAAGCTGTTGTTGACATCCTATCTAAAACATGATTTAGCCAAAAAACCAACAACAATAATGTTACCAATTTAATATGTCTGGCAATATCTGTGTGTTCAAAGGTTCTGCGTGATCCTCTTGTTCAATATTCTCGGGGTCTGAATTGATAAAGCAATATTGACACCTTCCTGCTTTGGCAAGGGGCGGGGCAATACTGAAACACTGTTTAAGCTGTTCGCCAATCAAAACGCACTGGGACAGCTAACCAATCACATCACATTTAGTTTTTCATCAAACCCGGAACTAATCGAGTCGTTTGTGTCAGGCTGGGGAGAAAGGTATTGTAATAATGTCAATTATGTGAAAAATAATGCAATTTTCGAACCACCAAGCATGAGAGCATGTTCTAGTACACCCCCAAAACAAAATCAAGAGCATAATAGGACCCTTATAAGGTGTCAGTTTTTGTCTCACATTGCACAGTTACCGTGTTTTACCAAAGTATACGTAGTTATATATTAGTACCTAAAGCAGGGCTTTGCAACTTTGGTCCTGCAGATTTTAGCTCCAACCCTAATCAAACACACCAGCCTGTAGTTTTTAGTGATCTTGAAGACATTGATTAGCTTGTTCAGTTGTGTTTGATTAGGGTTGGAGCTACACTTTGCAGGACAGTGGGCCTCAAGTTACGCCCAGAAGCCTGTTGTATTTAAAGGTGTAGATCACTCAAAACTTAAAATTCATCCCCATGTTGTTTCAAATCTGTTTGATTTTTCAGTGCAACACAAAAGGAGAAATTTTAAAGAATCACATGCAACGGCCATATCTGACTCCAAAAACAAAAACCCCACAAAAATTGTGCATCATGTTGGAAACCTATATCTTGGTCAGGGTATGCCATATAACATTTTTGACAGGAATGAAAACAAGGCTGTGAAAGATAGGAGTACAGTACGTTTAATGGATTGTCCTTCAATGCCACATTTTCTTCCATGTTAAATTCAATATGGTGACTATGTATAAGTCTCCTGAAGCCAGTAATTGAAGTCTTCATTCAATGATTATCTCCTCTCAGCCACAGCTTTCAGATCTCATATTTTCATATACTCATTTTCAAACCGTGTTTGATGTCTTACAGGTCTCATAACGGAACGTGACATGCAAAATGTAATTTGCAGAAACATGAATTAAAATATCTTGTTTTGTGTTGCAGACAGGTGTAGAACGACGTGAAAGCGAGTAAAGAACTGTAATTGTTGGTTGAACTATCCATTTAAACCAATCAAAAATAAAGGTTCTTTATTGGCATTGATGGTTCCATGAAGAACCTTTAACGTCCATGGATCTTTCACGTAAAGGGGAATCAAAAATGCGTTTTCTATGGCATCGCTGTGAAAAAAACCCTTTTAAACCTTTATTTTTAGGAGTACAGGATCTATAGCTGATGTAAAGATGAGCATAACGGCAGTGGGTCTGTTCTGTTGAGTCCCTGGAACAGCATGTGCAGCGATCAGAGGAGTGAAAGGACATGAGTAATACCAGAGGGAAACACCCATATAACACAGATGCTTAATGAAAGTGATAGAGGGTTTTGGCTTTGACTAAAAGCCAAATGTGATCCAAACGGTTTTGACTGTTAGACAGGCGTGTGCTTGAATGTACAGAGCACAGGAATTGAATGCACGAATGCAACGTTTTGTAAGAATCAGTCATGCAGATTTGAGGACCGTTGTTGTTGTTTTCTTGATAAATTTCAGAGAATTTACGAGGTGCACGGCCACTCGATTCAGCTGAACGTTTCACCCACGCAATGTAATTAATGCCAGAATCTGAAGCAAACAAGACCAGAGCCACAACAAGTGTGAAGCACGACAGAAGCCGTGACGCATCACCACATGGTCAGTAAAGCTTCATGTAAATACAGTCAGAGTCGATCAGCATCATGCCTGTAACACAGCTGGACAGTGATGCTGGACACTCTTCTCTTCTTGGATTTAGCTTCATTTTATTCTCATGTTTCTTAAATGTTTGGTTGTTTTTACTAAAAACTGATTATTTTGTCTTGCTAAACTGTTGTAGCTGTGTTTGTACCTTCTAAATGTTCCAAAGTCACAGTTTGCAGCTTTTAACAATGCAAGTTCATGGTTAATAAGAACATGACCGTGTATCAGGTGTGTAATGCATGATGTTTCTGGATCAAGTTCTCACCTGGTGCAGACTGTCGGCTTTCACCGTTTGTCTCATTCGGCTCTTCTGTGCCGCGATACGGTTCTTTTCTCTCCTCATGACCTTCCTTACGTCATCCGTCGAACCCTGAAAACCAGCACACACCAGTTCATGTGTACGTCAGCACAAAACGTTCATGACAACATGAATGATATTTGCAATCCTTTTTATTAGACATTCTCTCAGATCAAGTTTTTTGTCATTCCAGAACACTTTCAGGAGGGCTTCTGACCAGGATGCAGAGGCTGAAGGTCAAGTTCATCCTCCAGAGCATCTCCACGTATGCCAAGGTTAATGAATCATACACAATAAAACCAATGTACATGTTTCTCTGTTAGTTTTATTATTCATATACTATTGATTCATATTTTTAATTAGATTACACTTTTATATTTATAAAATATAAAAAGTATAAGACTTATACTTAAATACACATATTGCATACACTTATATATTATGTGAACTCATTTTAATTTTGGATTTGATTAATCGATAAACTACTAAAATAAACTACAGAACCTACAAATAAAAAAACTACTATTTTTATTTCTGTATTAATTATTTTTTATTTTATAATTCTCTTTTAGTTTACATTCAACTTATATTTATAACATTTTTATGTTTATCTAATATTTATAATTTATTTGATTTCAGCTTTATTTGAAATACCGAAAATGATTTTAAATGAGCATTAGTTTTAGTTAACGATAACAACACTGTGCTTCATTAAACGATTCTGCAGCGGAGAAGTTTTTTTCTTATTCTTGTAGTTTACAGAGCAATGCTTTGGTTGAAAGCCTCCTCCATAGCTGCATGTTTTTCACATGTTGTGGCAGACAGGTGTGACCTTTTCAAAGACAGAGGGCAATCTTTTCCCACAACCCCAGCAGCCCCTGAGCTCTGACGTCCTTTACTGAACCCACAAGAATCAGAGTCAGAGTTTTCTGACTTTTTCCATATGACAAATTCCCCACAATAAGAGACCCTCCAGAGGTGTGTGAATGTCTATGACTAGCTCTGTTTCAGGTTAATTCAGGAAACTTCTGAAGTTCACAGCTGAGCTACTTCCTGATAGATTCATCTATGAAGCATTTAGCATCAGTTTACAGACATTATGCACTTATCTAATATTTGCAATGAATCAACTGGTATTTTGGTTATTTTTAGCAGATGTCAGTGCTCCTGAACTTCACACGTGTGCTATGAACATCACAAATACAATATGTCACAATATACAATGTATATATATATAACTTCTTGAACACTGTCTTTCTTCAAAATAAATGGAACTTGTTTTGATATTTTGCTATACATTGACATTCACGTGTGGCTTAAGTATCCAAACAGTCTTTGTCTGGTCACTGCTTGTGGACGCATGATGCATGTAAAGAAACTGAAGGAGGATTTGCACAGTTGCTATGTCTGAATCATGCTCTCTCAGTGATAAACATCTCTCTCGTCCGGTGAGGTTGGGAGGATGTAGTGGCCGTTGAAGTCAGATCACCTTCAGCTCGTATAGCCTCGTGCCATCTTAACGGCAGTTTCACAATCACTAACGTTTGTCAGACTCTCACACAGCTCTATAGTTAGAGTCCGTTACTCAATGCTAAAGCGGATTACCATCATGAATATTGAAATAGCATGTGAACGGTTCAGTCTAGAGGTTAAAATCACCACCAGCCTCATGACTTCCTCTCAGCAGAATCATAATCGTTCATACACACGTGTTCATACTACATAGTGACTTTCACAAATCGTTCACAGACAGTGCTGGAAATACGTGGAATCTACAAGAACATAATTGGATTTAGGTGTTTAGATGTCATTCATATTTAACTTAATGTTGATTTTGTATGTTATATCTGGTTAGCTGCATGTTGCATCATGTGTTTCAACATCGATTAACTGAATTAAATTACATTTTATTTAATATAAATAAAGAAGCATGCATGAAGAAAAAAAATAATATATATATGAATACATATAAATAGCATTTATATTTCATTCATTCATTTATTACAAAATCTAAAAGTAAAACAAATAATTACAACTGTATCTTATGTTTCTTATATATATTGTATACTTTTACATAAATAACACAATTAAAATATTTACAATTTAAAAAATATATATATATTGTGTATATATATAAATGTTTATATTTTATACATTTGATATATATATATAAACAAAAATTGATTCTAAAATAATATTTTATTGTATTTTGAATTAATATATTAAAATTGAAACACATTTATTTACATTATATATCATTATAATAATGTAAATAAAGTAATGTTTTAAGTGCATTTGCAGGAGGTTGGTGAAGTGTGTGTGTGTGTGTGTAGATGTGTGTTTGCATCTCTCTTACCTGTTTATTGCCCGGTGAGGGAGATTTGGTGTAGCTGGTGTCGTTAGTGTCAGAGCCCTGAGCCATGCCACTTCAGTCCCTGTGAAACCTTTGACCTCCTTCAGCGTCTGTTTTCCGCTGGTGTCTTTCTATCAGCCTGTTTAACTATCTATCTGTCTGTCTCTGTCTGTCTCAGTCTATGTGAGACTGCATGTGTTCAGAAGAGAGATGTGAACTGATCGCGGCACACTGAAGGATGAGCAGAGACTGCACTCGCACTCTTTCTTTCTTGCTCTGCTTCACTCCCTCTCTCTTTCACCCAGCCTAATTAGCGATGTGTGATGTGGTCGTAGTTATAAAACCTCTACTGCACTAGACTGGAAGTCACATGCTTCCTGGAAACTTTGCATAAAGCTTGATATTCACAGCAGAGCTGATGAACCTTCACAAACAGGACAGACAGAGTATCACATCATCTCCACTCGCACCAAAAAGTGTTTATAAACTCAAGCAACACTTGGAAATATCTGCATGTCATTGCATTAGATAAGAAAATAGGAAATAAAGTTCCATTAACTTAAAACAAAGCAGACTGTTCACAAAAAGGAAGTGGTTGGGTTTTAAATGAAAATACAATAGATATATTGCTGAAAATGAAGATAAAACATATTGTGTGAATTTGTGTTGGTGAAACATTATTTAAACTGGAGAGAAGTAACTTTTAATACATCCACTAAAAATCACCAAGACATGAACTGATTAAAAATCATTAAGCTACATACAAATATAAATACTAATTTATATCATTTTAATTATAATTTGTTATAAGCTATAAGTTTAATTCTAAATAATATTTATGTAATATAATATATACTTTTACATTTGATCATTTAGCAGATGCTTTTATCCATACGATAACTATAAAGATGACGATAAAGATATAGTTAAAAAAAATTATATTAATATTAAAGAATAGAGCGCACACCACAGCCATAACGATAAAGGCTCAGAGAAACGATATAGTTGGAGTCACTTTCAGAACGATTATATTCCAGCTGATGAACGATAAAAACATTGACAGACAATCAGAATCAGTCCTGCTATGTGTGATGTGGTCGTAGTTCTTTACCCAACAAATTTCTTTTTTAATGAGCTCAAGAATTTAAAGAAGCAGACGAGCATGAGCTTAGAATAAAGAGACGATATCAGTATACGATACGCCCCAGTATAGTGATGGGGACACTATTCTGTCAAAACATACCGTCTTTCGGATGAGATGTTAAACCGAGGTCCGTGGTCATTAACCCCCCATAGGCCAAATTCTCCCATTGTCCTCTGACCATCATGGCCTCCTGATCATCCCCATACACTGATTGGCTTCATCACTGTCTCCTCTCCACTAGTGAGCTGGTGTGTGGTGGGCGCTCTAGCGCAATATGGCTGCCGTGAGAGTGATTTTGTTCCTTTTGGGGATGGCACCACAAGGCATCGTTCACTAGCAGAACACAAGCTTCTGAAGGGCGCATACGTTTGAACTAGCGAGTTTAGGTATATTGGGGCAAAGCCAGTTGTTGTCTTGTAGGCAAACATCAGTACCTTGAATGTGATGCGAGCGGGTATTGTCAGCCAGCGTAAACTAATGAAGAGAGGTGTAACGTGTGCTTTTTTCAGCTTGTTAAAGACCACTCTCGCTGCTTGATATATGGCAAGGCCTGCCAAGAGAGCATTACAATAGTCCAGTCTAGAGAGAACAAGAGCTTGGACAAAGAGTTGAGGAGCCTGCTCTGATAGGAAGGGTCTAATCTTCCTAATGTTGTATGAGGCAAATCTGCAGGACCTGGCCGTTGTAGCAATATGGTCTGTGAAGCTTAACTGCTCATCAATCACAACTCCAAGATCCCTGGCTGTCCTGGAAGGAGTTATGGTTGATGAACCCATCTGTACAGACAAGTTCTGATGAAGTGCTGAGACCACGAGCAGTTTTTTAAGCAGGATTTTAAGGCCGATTTGCACCCCCGAATGATCTGGAGGTGTGGCCCGATTCGTGGCTTGTCACAAATTATTTTTGGCCCAAAAATCCTCTTTGCTTTTCACTGTACAACAGAACGGCGCCAGGATAGCAGCTGACAACATGGACTGTTCTCCATTTGTTTTTCTTCTCTAGTCACGCTTGATCTCGTGAGTCTCTGTGAGATCTCACGTCACTCTGAAATCGTTCCTACAATCGACAAGTGTGTGATCTGTTGGCCTGGTCGAATCGTCTAGTGTGCGCATTCAGAGGACTATAAGGATACAAATCAGTTGTCTTAATGTATGTGGTCTCCCATGGTTTTAAAATCGATTAAGAATGATTAAAATCATCTAGTGTGTGGCCAGCTTTAGCAAGGTTGAGTTGAAGGTGATGGTCCTTCATCCAGCTAGAAATCTAGCAGTCAGAAAGGCTGCAATGCAAACAGCTACAGTCAGATAATCTGGTTGGAATGAGAAGTAGAGCTGAGTGTCATCAGTATAGCAGTGATAAGAAAATCCATGCTTCTGAATGACAGATACTAGTGATGACATGTAGATGGGGAAGAGAAGTGGTCCAAGCACTGAGCCTTGAGGAACCCCAGTAGCAAGAACTTGTGACTTAGAAAGCTCACCCCTCCAAGACACCCTGAAGGACCTACCTGAGAGGTAAGACTGTATTTTGTGTTTTATTCATATTTATTTTATTACTATATTTGTCATTAAAATATTAATAATTTTAATTAAGGATATATATTTAAAAAATAATTTAAATACTAAATAAAATTAAATAAAAATATAAATACAATTTATGTTTATATATATATATATATGAAGAGAAAATTAAGATCACTTTTAATATATCCACTAAATATCTCCAGCTAATTACAAATCATTTAGCACAAATTAGATTTAGAGTCCAAATTTAGTTTTGGTCCACTATAACATCTATTTAGCTCTTGGAGTTAAATGTAACTCTGTCTAATTTAACTCTATGTGATCTGAATGAACTCTGCCAAGTTTGATGTGTAGTGATCTTGGCAGACAGCATCCTGAGCTTGAGATCCTTGAGATACAGGGAGAGACAGACTCATTAGTGCTGTTTACTGAGTGAAGTGTCGGTATTCCTATTGCTCATGATCTGAACAAACCCATAACAGAAGTGTTCAACTTCATTGTATAACTCACCCTGTGCTGTTTATGTTACAAACATGAATGATTTCTCATAAACATGCGGCTTGTTGACGTGGTGTCTTTTCATAGCAACAACTCAGAACATCCTAGCAACACGCTAAAAACACTCTGAGCATATTAGCAACTCCACAGCCATAGCATTACGGCGGCGGGTTTTACAAAGAAAGCACCCCTCAAATTGTCTTTAGAAAATATATGGAAATATTTTATTTAAAATAATTTATTCGATTATTTTTTAAATATTAAAAGTTTTTTTTTCTCATGCTTTCATAGTAATAACTTAAAAAACCCTAGCAACCACACAGCAACATTAAATATCCAGCCTCGTTCATACAAAGTGGAGTATTTACGATTATATTCTCCAGCGTTTATTCCTGTGATAGTCTGCAAATATTACTCCAGCGTTTGTTCTTATAATGTCTCCCGGTTGTTCCTGTGTGTATCACTTACCAAAGCTATGAGGTGAGAGCATCTTCCATAACGGGTTAATGATAACACAATATTTGTCCCCTCATTCTCTTTTTGATTGATTTGTTTTGGTGAGTATGGTTGGTTATGTATTTTGTGTGTGATTATGCATGAGTTTCCCGGTTAGATAGGGTGAGTGTTTCAGATGGGTTGAATATTTAACCAACGGTTCACTCTTTTTGTTATTTTGCCCTTTTCATTTTCGAGGTTATTCTGGGAGGAGACTTGTTCTCTGTCAGGGGTAAGTTATTCATAACTGTTTGATCAGTGATTATATGGTCTACAGTTGTTGTTTTTGTACACCTCAGAAGATAGATAGGGATTAGGAAATGTTAGGCAGGTCCGGGTGTTTCTCATGTATTTTGTATTTATTGTTTTTAAACAACAATACATTTCTTTAATTACTTTTTGTTTTAATAAAATAAAAGT